>JBAMAX010003543.1:0-52214 GCA_037043745.1 Chymomyza amoena | reverse complement strand
GAACTTTTGACAATCACAGCCATGCCTAACATGCTGTACATTGCCACCTTGTAGGATAAAGGTGCACAGCACATATTTATGTAACTTTCCATTAAATTCGTAGCTTTTCATAAAGGCAACTTAGGTTAAATAAAATAAACTATTTTTTAACTATCATTTAAGAAAAACATTTATTAATACGCCAAAATAATTACTTCGAAATGTTATTATTTAGTACCGCACTATGTGGCAACTCCTTTGTAGAATCGATTTTGAACGTTGACACAGAATGGCAAATGAACAATTGATTTTGATATCGTTTTTGTAAAAATGAAAATCATGAATTAAAACATTAGATTTAGCAAAACATAAAGACACAGATATTTTAGAAATTGAATAAACTTTCCAAATAAGTAAGGGGTTAATTGTATAAATTAGTTTTTATTAATGAATTTAATCAAATCTCCAAAAATTTTGTCGACGGTTTTGAATCCGTTGTTTGTCATGGCTGTGGCACCGAGAATTGGAATTGCATCGATATTAAATCGAATTGGTTTTCTGTGGCACCCCTGATAACTTTGTTTTCTCATTGAAAATTACGTCATTGGTAAAAAAAAATAAATTGGTACATCGCTACCGAAATAATATCCAAAAAAAAATAGGTTTATTTGTCATTTTTTGGGTTGTTAAATTCAAATCAGCACTCCGTTTAAGGATGCAGCTGTAATATAATTATAAAAATTCATATAATTTTAATAATTAACTGCTACACAAAAAACTGTCCCCCTCACTGAAGACAAGGCAAATGATTTCTCTTATATTGGTTCAACCTGTCAAAATCTTTACTTAAAAAACATCAAACATGTTTTTGGGGTATCTGAATTTTTTTGTTTGACTTTTTTTTAAGGTAAAGTCAGATCATTAGCGAGCTGTGTACTTATAATTCTTTTGTACTCAATATTGGATTTTAACCCGTGATGTCAGAAGAAAATGTTGCGATAATAAGCTAAAAATCAAAATAAATATGCTAAAAAAAATTTACAAATTTTTGAAAATTTGTATATTCCTATCATGTTCTAGACGTTTCGGTAGTAAAAAGTCACAAAAAATTTTTTTTCTAGAATTTCGGGATATTAAAAAAAATTTTATTTCGAGCGAAAATTTAAAAAAAAGTTTTCATACAGTTTTTTTATGGTTCATAAAGATCGATTTAAAAAAAAATTAGTGGAGTTCCGTGTTAACACGGTTTTTCGATCCAGTCGTGAGCCCAGCATATTAGAATTGTTGAATTTTAATCTTGAGACCTAATTTTTCACACTCTCACCTCCCGATTTGGCATCTCCGATTTCAGTTTCAACTGGGCTAAGAAATTATGATACTAATGCGCCTTTTTTTTATATTGAAGTATTTAAGGGATTTAAAAAAAAGTCGCTTTGTGTATGGCGTCATATTTCTAAGAAAACATTTTGTATGCGATACATACGCGCAAAAAATATCGATAAGGCTTTTAAGCTAAAAAAGCAAAATGCAATCTATTTAGTTTTAAAATATGATAGATTCTGCTACAAAATTCTGCACCAGAAATCTTCGAAATAAGTATCTTTGATCCTTTAATATATCAGACGAAATTAAATATTTTAATATTTGATTTTGAGTGATCTTGAAATAAGATTTTTGTGTCTAATTTGAGGAGCACATGATTCTATCGCCTTATCCATAAAAAGAACATTTTGCGTTGCAATTTCTTCATATTCTTCCATTTTAGATAATTTTTCTTTTTAGGATTTTTGGTCTTTTAAAAAAAATTTTTTACTCTATTAATAATTTTAAATTATTTTATTTTATTTGGCTGGAATTGCAAAAATTTAAATATAGGTTTAGTTTTAAGTCTGAAATTTTATTACGATAATAGTCTTATTTTAAAAATTGTAGCTTAAGCCGTAGTAAGTCGAAAAATTAAAAATATGGAAATTCTTTCTAACTCGCGATACAAACAATCTTGGCATTCGGACTTTTTGTATTTCTAAGAAATTTTCTAATAATTCTTTAAAGTATAACAAAGCCCGCTGCTGGTCACATGTTCAAGTTCATTCTAATTCGATTCCTTATAAATTTAAGGTACTACGAATATTCCTTCCACAACTTTCAGCTGGGTTTCTTGTACATGAACGTGTTAATGAATGTTTCGAGTTTCATGAAAAAGAGATTATTTTAAAGATAATGACAACTCAAAGTACAAGAAAATGGTAACATTTCACAGCTGGGCGCATTTTAAAGTGACCCAAAAAGAATCCTTAGAAAAATATGATTATTTCACTTTTAACAAAAAATTCAATAAATCATTCATTTTTTATCACAAAACCACAACAATTTATATAATGCTCAATAGCATGCAATAGATAACTTTTCAAGTGTAAAAACTTTTTCTGAAATATTAATTCTTTAATATTTCGATATTTTATAAATTTTCTAATAATATAAATATAAAAAATAAATAAATTTCGCATATTGCGATTTTGACGGTTTCGGTTTCACACATTTTCGACTGTAGGTTTTTCTTGTCGATTTTATAAATTTTTGTGTTTGGGAGCAGTTTGGGAATGTAGGCTTTTAAGAAAAAAATTAAGGTTAATATGAATTAGTACATTTTACATTTAATACATTGTGACCTTAGAGCGTATTTTAAAAAAAATTCGCCTTTTTACAAAAATATCCAAAGAAAAATTACAAGAAATGGCGGGATGGATCTTGAATCGGTATTTGTATGGTGAAACATTGCTCCAACTTAAAACCATAACTGGAGAAAAATCCTCTTCGACTAATGTTATTTTTGTATCACACAAAGTTCTTAAAATATAATTTTGACTTTAAAAATATTAAAATGAAAAACTTAGAAGATTAGATCCATTACCAATTTGCTGTAATTAGCTCGATAAAACTAAATTAAGAATTAAACTTGAATTTAATTATGTTTTTCATTCGTTCTTCTATCTCAAAATTAATCAAATTTTGAATTAATTTTAACATAAATTTTCGAAATATATATTTTCTTATATTAGAAATCTTAAGTCAAGAAAGACGATTTTGTGATATAATTAAATGTATTACTAAAACTATTCTGACTCTTTTTCAATATTTTTAAATTGGTTATTTAGATTTGAGCTTTTTGAATTTTTCAAATGACAACCTTACTTGAGATCTTAAATCTTGTTATGAGACATATTTTTTATGCTTTCAGAACTTTCGGTCTTGATTTAAATTTTTTTTGTTTTGTTAATTTTTTCTTCATTTAAGATTTTATATTTTTATTTTCCAGGTTATTTGGTCTGGTTTTTCAAGCTATGCGGTTTTTTAAAAAATTAATGAATGAATGGTAAGTTTATTTTAAAATTTTTTTTATTATTAAAAGTAAATTTACATAGGTTTTTTTTTTTTAATTTAACTGATAAAAAAGCCTCATAAGAACATTCCAAGTTCGGCAGACAAAAACATAAAAATATCAGTTTATTTCTTTTTTGTGGCTGTTAATTACGCAGTGTAATTATTAAAATTGCTGTTAATTATGTTTATGCGGCAAAAAATTAAGTTTCTTTTAATAAAGTTATCTTGTTAAAAGTTGTTTAATTTTCACTGCATTTAACTTGTGGCGTGTGTTTATTTTTGTAGGACACTTTAATAGAAATATCGATTTTATCTAGGCACACAAATGTGTGTCTGTACTTTTTTAAGCCACTGTAATTACCTTCTGTGCTTTTATGTAGAAGTTGCACGCATTTAATTTTATTACAGAGCATAATTAAAACATATTCTCTATGATTAATGATGCAGATTAAATATTTGTTTGAGTTTTGGCATTTTATTTATGACTTTTATTATTATTATTATTATTATAATTGCTGTTGCAGTATTAAGCTAAAACAATTCATAAATGTATATCAATTTTATTGTGTTTAATAACAAAATAAGTGCAATATAGAAGGTCAAAGTGTTGCGTTGTGTAATTGAAATATGAGTGCACGATGAAAAATGAATACATTTTGTGTATATGGAGGACATATATAACACCTTATATATATTTTGATAAGAATTCAATAAGGTTGACTTTTTGAAAGGGATGACAATAGAAATTGATTGGGGTCATGTCCTTTTGACTTTCTGTCTATCTAGGGCGCCTGCATTGAGAAGTTTAAGTTTGGAAAAGAAACACCTTTTAATCCTTGAGAAATTTTTGTATTTCCACCGGGACTATTTGGGTTAACCCATCAAAATTTTGAGCCTTCTTTTTGAATGTACTTTAGAATAGAATAAAATCTTCAGAAGATAAACGCAATAAAGTAACAATTATAAATCAAACTATTCCTGCACATTTTTTAAAGATTTAATTTCCTTCTTAAGCAATAATTTTATTAAAAAAGTACATTTAAAAAAAATTCTTTCTGTGAACAATAACATGATAATTCGACATACTTTGATTTGAAAAAATAGTGGTTTTCTGGAATTTGTTGACTTTCTCTCAAAAAGGCACCCACCACCGACATTAACTTTGAAAACATGGAAAATTTTGAAAGTAAGATGGACGATGCATGTAGTATGTAGTCTTGTTTTTAGTTTTAAAGGATATATTTTGTAATATTTAAAACAATTTCTTATCACTAATTGTATATATAGTAACATAGTAGTATAATTGGGGATATAAAGATTTTAAAAGAGAAGGCTAGCCTGACTGAAATAAAATTACCCAAAAATATACTCTTACTAATTTTATCATCTATATATACATATATAGTGAAGTGATGTTCGTGTTTTCATTATATACTCTCGAACTGTCGACTATATTCAAACCAAATTTTTGTGTTTGTTCCTTATGATGTGTGGAAGATTCTTATCATAGATTTGATAAATTCCGGTAGATGCTCATGGAGCATTTGAAAGGTTTTGAAATAAATATAAAATTGAAATAAAAAAAATTTTTTTAAAAAACTTCAAAAAAGGTCTGTTTTATTTTATTTAATTTGATGCGTTCACTGATAAAAAAAATAAATCTGATATCAAGAGTTTTGCATTCTCGATTTTAATTCTTAAAATGAGACCAAAAAAGTTTAGAAGATGGCCAAAAAAACTTGAATTAAGATTAAAATTTCTTCTTTCTTTTCTTTATTTTATTTTTGAAACAAAAAAATTATTTTCTTTTTGAAAGAAAGAATCTGATATCAAGAGTTTTGCATTCTTGATTTTAATTCTTAAAATGGGACCAAAAAATCTTAGAAGATGGCCAAAAAAAACTTGAATGAAGATTAATATTTCTTTTTTTTTCTTTATTTTATTTTTAAAATAAAAAAGATATTATATTTTGTATAGAAAGAAACCATTTTTTTCAAAACTAAAATCTTTAAACAAGTTTTATGCATTCTTGATTTTAATTCTTAAAATGGGACCAACAAATCTTAGAAGATGGCCAAAAAACTTGATGTATTATTAAAATTTCTTCTTTTTTTCTTTATTTTCTTTTTGAAAGAAAGAAGACATTTTTTTGTTTTTAAATATAATCAAGATTTTTGCATTCTTCATTTAATTCTTAAAATGAGACTAAAAAAATATTTGAAGGTGTCTAAAATAACTTAAATTAAGATTAAAACTTCTTGAAATAAGAAACAAAGATATTGAACTCCAAAGAAGACTAAAAATTCTAAAATCATAACGAAAATTCTCAAATTCGGACAAATAGTTCCTAAAATATTTTTGTGGTAATAAAAATTCATTTTTAAAACATGATAAAATATTTTTAAAAAAATAAAGAAAAGTCTTAAAACATAACCAAAAATTCTTAGTTTAAGACTTAAAATTCCCATATCATAATTTTTTTAATTTAATTTTATTAATCTTGGGCGTAGCAAAGCAATCCAAGAGCAAGAAAAAATAATTCAATCGAACTTCACATTTTTGTACATTTAAATAGATTTCTTCTAGAAAAATATGAGAAAAAGTTTTATGATTTATTATCCTTAAAAATTAATTAACATACCAACAAATGTTTTATACTAAAAGTCTTGTCCAATTCGCACAAAGCGATTTTGCAGATAAAGTTGAAATCGACTTTTTTTTTTCGAACGCCAGACTGTTATTATTTTATTTAGTAGTTTTTTTTGTCTATTGCTACGGAAGCATAAAAATTCTTTGCCCCAAACTGAATCCGTATAAAAAATATAAAAAGTTATAAACAAAAATATATATATCGGCGAAATAAGTGAAGCGGGCCACTTTTTTGGCGACCTTCTCCGAGCTAGCAGCTCTACCAACTGTGTAAAAATCACCAAAATCGGAGAAGGTCGCCAAAAAAGTGTCCCGATATATATCGGCGATATATATCGGCTAAAATAAGTGAAACGGGCCACTTTTTTCCCCGACCCTCTAAAAATGATAAAAAATTAAATAAAAAAAAACTGTTGCCTGTAAAGTCGGTTTTACGGGCGAAGATTTTACGTGACAACGTCTTTTTCTCGGTAGAATATTTATTGATATGAATATTATTAAATTGCACAATAATAATTCCTATTTGAGTGATTTTGTTGAGGATAGGACGATGATAGGAGAAATAGGAAATGAAAGGAAGTGTTTCTGCTGTAATGTGTCTTGCGAAAGTCAAGTCGATGGTTGTTTCTTTTAACGTAGTTGACTTAGAAACGTTTGATACGCAATCAAGATTATACGTATATTTCATGAAATTATGAAACGAGTTGTCAGACTTTACGTTTTCGTATCTCTTAATAAAATAAAATTTTCTCGGCAGTAGATAATAAATAAAAAGGTATAAACGAATGGTTTGACAGAAGAAAGGCCGAACTATGCTTGTTAGCATGGAAACAAAATAACAAAATTTTGTGTTGCTAAGGTAGCGCAGTGCGAGTTTCTATTTGTGCATTACTTTTTCCGCAGTTGTAATGCAGATTTTCGGCAGATCACTGCTTTTCTATTTGCCTCCGCTTACAATCCCTCAAACGAAACGCAGCGCTTGTAATCAATTACGTTTTCTGCGGAGGTAATGCAGTATTTCGGCAGACCGCAGAGGCTATGCGCCGCTGGGGTTAATCAGTTGCGCCCACTTAAAACTAAAAATAGCCACCGCTGTGAGCAGTGCCGGTTTGGTGCTGAGCGCTAAGCGGTGCGGCTGACGCTGTGCGTTGCTTGATGCTGCGATTCACAAAAAGTCGCTGGTTCGTTTATAGATAAGAGCAGAGCGCAAACCAAAAATAAAATAGTTATTCAGTTGCGCTCACTCAAAACTAAAAATAGCCACCGCTTTGAGCAGTGCCAGTTTGGTGCTGCCAACTTATGCCACTTAATGCCACTTATCGTTACGATTATTTATCGCTAGACTTATCGTTATGGTTATCGTTAGATTTTTTCAATGGTGCCTCCCATACAAACCTAATTTAAGACGTTGTCACGTCAAAAATATTCTTAAAATAAATATAATTTTTTTTAAATTTAATATTTTATTAAACTGTCATGGCAAAACAAAATTCGCGTCAATATCGTTATTCGTTTAGGAAATATGCCCGTCAAAGAAGTCCTGAAATTAAAAAAATATATTCAGTTATGGATAACAATAGACGTGGTTACTATTGGCTGGCTCTACTAAATATATAAAAATTATCAAAATCGAAGAAGGTCGGGAAAAAAGTGGACGGCTTCACTTATTTTCGCTGATATATTTAAAGAAAATTTTAGTAAAATTGCCTCACATAACGTAACGCCAGTTAAAATACCAACAAATAAAATATATCGATTTTAAAATAATTATCTGAAAATAAGCGGACTACTTTAAATCGTACTAAATAAAATATAATATATAATGTTGAAAAGTCTTGGAAAATTCGGACAACTTGGGGTATTTTGTAATTCAAGTCAAAGCCTTCTACTTTTTGTAACGTGACTGCATTTTTGCTTATTTTTTTCAATCGATTAAGATGATTTTTATTTGTATTTTTAACATTTACCGAAAATATTCATGTTTCATTATTTCCCTTTACACAGTGCCAATAATATAAAATTAACTTTTTATAAATTCTTTATAATTCCTTTTTTTTTTTAATTTTTTTGTCGGAATGTAACGTCACGCTCATATTTAAATTAATATGTGGTTAAGAATATATTCGATTATTTTTGACGATTTTGTATAATTTCTTGTTGAAATAATTATAAAAGTGACTGTACCCAAACTGTATAACCCAATTTTTAATATTTTTCAACACTTCCTCCCCCTTGTTTGATCTCCCGCACTGAATAGGTTATGTATTATGGATACGGTCCCTAAGCCCATCAAGATAGTAGTACCAGGAACCCATGAACACCAAGCACAAAAAGAAGAATTCCTTTTAAATTTCATTTCGCATGTACAAATATATTCCTTCCCTCACACTCCATCTCGAATTTGATACATTTAAAATATTATGCTATCGTTGAAAACTCTTTTATGCCCTTAACTTATGCTTTGCCTACTTTTCCCAATATAGTCTCAAACGCTCTTTAATTAAATTCAGTTTACATTTTAAATCAACATTTATTTCGTTATCTCACAATAAAATGAAATCCAAAAGCTGCTCGTTTTAAATAATTTATATATATCAACTTTCAGAAACATTGTCCCAAATAATTTCGAGCTGTCAACATCTAGACACATATAATCTTAATATGATTAAAGGAAAAATGTATAACAATTGCTTTAAGCTGACCGAAATACATTTTCCAACAATTGTCTGTGCCTTTTGGGCTTCCAGACAGTTGGAAAAATTGTACATACATTGTGTGTGTATATATATTATGTATATGTTAGGTATATAGGTATTTGGATGCAGCTGCGCCTACAGGTAGACCTGGGTCTCTAGTTACCTGTGAGCTTTTTATGGCACAATTGTGTTTTAAATGAACCATGTTATGAATTGAGAGAATTTTAAATTTAATTTGCATAATAATTTTCAAAACATTAAAGATGCCCTTTAAATTTCGTTTAAACGATACAGTGACTTTTATTCGTATTTATTATTTTCTATCCAGTTAAGCCTTTGGAGAATATATTTTTTTGTTTTATTATGATTTAAACTTGTGTAACTCTAAAAAAACACTCTTTATTATATTATAAAAGTTTGAAATGGAAAATCCCTGGAAAAATTTATATAATTATGATAATGGCTGAGGGACTCATTCACTTTATTTAATGAAGGCTTATGGCTGCAAAAAATTAAAAATTTTACAAATGCTCTCTAAATATTTTTTTTATACAACTATCAAATAACGTAAAAATTAAAGGTTGATACAAAAAACACGACTTATAAAAAAATAATTATGTGTAGACAATTTTTTATATTTTAGAATATCGTGACCAGTTTTAAGACCATTATACCTATTATTCAAAAAACATTTTAACAGTTTTCTGAGCATTAAAACTTGAGCTCTTCTTTGCGGCTCTTTATAAAATTAATTGCATTATAGAATCTTAATATTGGTTTTGTTGAAGCAAATAAAAAGTTGTAGATCTTAATATCATTATTTTTATTTTTTAATAAGACAAAGAAAACTTGTTATTGGGTATAGCATCAGGAATCGAAACTTAATTTAAAAAAATAAAAATGGAAATAAGTCTTATGGGTTTTGAAATTTCATCTTAAAATATTTGAACTTTTTTTCTTCGGAACTTAGCTTAGCCCCACAAAAAAATGAGCTCTGTATATATGGATTTTAAACCACTGATGCCGAGGGCGAGGTGCAAAAACCCCTATACTAAAGGGTTTTTAAAAATCCTTAAAAAACACATACACCGAATAATTTTCGAGGATATCTTTAAAAGTTTACGTGCTGAAGTCTTTTTTGATATCGGATTAGGACTTAAAGATACGGCCTGGAAATAAGATTTGTGAGTTTTTTTGTAGTTTCTTTATAACAAGCTATACAAATAAAATTCGATCTTCAAGGTTTTCATCAACTACATGGTTTTGAGGTCAGTGCATGGGATTTCAAGTTCTTAAAAACCTCATCACGTTAGGGTTCTGATATATTTTCAAAAATGCGGTGTTGTTGAGGTTACCTCAGGAACCGGATGTGCTAGAAGCTTTTGGATCTTGGATCTTGACGGGTTCACCAAAGCCAAAAACATATGATAACATCATTAAAAACAATGGGAACCTTTGGTTGTTAGGATTTTTTGCACCTCGAATTTCGATTCAGAGACGCCATATCATAAGGGGCTATCATATGTAAAGTCCATATCCCTTGTTTGAGCAAACCGAAAATGTATGCCGCCAGGATCCCCCACAGTTACCTATAGTATGATCAGGGTGACTAAAGCACTCTGTTTGTTTGAACGTATTGACATATAGTTAAATCCCTTATTATCTTACGGGATACAAGTTCATTTTATTTTTTTTTACATCGGGCTTATATTTTATACTTCCGATAAGGCTATTTCAGAAAACCATGAAAATAAACAAACTTTTAAATGGATAATTCGTTTGCATCCAACTAGTGGGCTCTTTGCCTATTTCCTTCCATCGCATGGAACACCCATCTCAGTAGAACTTTTAGGTTCTTAGCTACAGTATATTGGCCCACTTATAAACGTTCATGCCTTTTGAGCTTAACCGTTCCATTAATTGAGGTAGTCAGCGTTAAGGCTTAAATGTCTAAAGGTCTTAGAAAGTCCATTCTTCACATAGACTCGATAATCTTATCTGATCTAGGATAAAGTATTATTTGTTTATGCCTAAATCCGCGATCTTGGTTCTGTCCCAACTTGTAAACACAATTCATCTTTTTTCGAGGTGGATTCTCCGTGATGTTTTTGATATGTTTTGTCATCGCTGAATCAGTTAACATCTAAACTAAGTTGTTTTTGACCTCCAAAATACCTTGTTTATTGCGTTTTGTGAAGTTATGTCAGAACTCTGACGTGATGTGGCTTTCTGTAAATCGGATTCGGATTCATCGACCCAAAAAACCTTTAGTTTATACGGTACCCTTCAGACCTGAAAAATCAGTTTTTTTTTGTAAAATTATCAAGCCACAATTTTCCCACAATAATGTGGTAATAATTCGGACGAATTTCGGAAAGGTCGCTTAAAAGCTTTCGTTAATGTGACGTAGTAACTATACAGAAAGATACACGGACTTTCTATTATTCTAGCACTAAAAAACGAGCGAGCGCAGTAATGGCAAAAAAAAGGCGATACCAACACCGAGTACTCGGCGTGACTTAGGTGCGGTTAACTTTTTTGCGTAGTTATCCGGCTTCGCATACGTGTTAGGACAATAGTCGAACCCCAACAGCGTATGGTCATCCAACACACCGCAATGTATCTGGGATGCGGCCAACCATCAACTGACCGCACAAGTCACTCGACCGCCGAAAGCCAAGACAAGAGAAGTTCTATAAGTAGGAGCAAGTAGCGTTAACTGAAGTTGCGAATTATAAGCTGATTGCAAAAAAACTATAAATAGAATAGCGCGTATGAGACGAGAGCAAGAAAGAGATAGCTAGCTATAGATCCGCGAATTAAAGCAGCACAGCAATAGATGCCATAAAAACTTCATTCATTCATCCCTCAAATGTATATAAAAATAAACAAATATGATGATTGGCACATGATCCAATTCAAGGGGAGTGTCAAAGCTCATCTTATCCAGTAATATTAAGTTCTGGCTTTATGAGCATTACGTGCTTATAAAAAGCCAAGATGAAAGTCGACAAAGGTTACTTTCATTTTTCGTTACAAGAAAGTATTTTGTGGAAAATTCGTTGTGCTTATGAAGATATAGGAGGTGTGTTCAAAAAATATCGCGGATTTTGTGTTTTTTTAAAAATTATTTATTTATTCATGAATGTCTGTTTTGTCCCCTTCAATGTAATCCCCATGAGATATTATACACTTGTGCCAACGGTTTTTTAATCTTCGAAGCATTTCAAAAAATCATTTTTTTATCTTGTTCAGCTCCTTCTTCGTAGCGTAGCGTGGTCCTTTCATGGTCCTCTTCAGTTTAGTGATCAAGAAAAAGTCACAGGGGCAAGATCTGGGGAATACGGTAGCTGCGGCATCATTAGTGTGTTGTTTTTGGCCAAAAAGTCGCTCTCAAGCAACGATTCGTGAGCAGGGACGTTATCGTGGTGCAAAAGACAATTTTGTTCTTCCACAAATCCGGGCGTTTCTGGCGGATTGTTTCGCGCAAATTGGGAATAACTTGCCGGTAATATTCCTTATTGACCGTTCTACACTGTGGCAAGAACTCATGATGCACCACGCCCCTGCAATCAAAGAAAACTGTAAGCAAAACTATCACATTCCATCGAACTTGGCGCGCTTTTTTCGGTCTTGGTTCGTGCAGCAGCTTCCATTGAGATGATTGAGCTTTGGTTTCGACGTCATAACCATAAACCCACGATTCGTCACCAGTTATGACCCTCTGGAGCAAATTTGGGTCGTCGCGGACAGAGTCCAACATCTCATTAGCAATGTTCATGCGATGCTGTTTTTGGTCGAAATGGAGCAATTTTGGTACGAATTTCGCGGCGACCCGTCTCATGCCCAAATCATTGATAAAAATCGAATGACACGAGCCAATCGATATGTCTAGGTCCTCAGCAACTTCCCTAATGGTGAACGACGATTGGCCAGTACCATTTTCTTCACTTCATCAATTTTTTCGTCTGTTGTTGAAGTGCTCGGGCGTCCGTCACGCTCTTCGTCGTTCACATCTTCTCGGCCTTCTGAGAACTTTTTGTACCACTGAAAAACGTTACTTCGGTCCAAGGTAGCTTCTCCGTATGCCACAGTGAATATTCGGAATGCATCCGCGCACTTAATTTTGTTTTTTACACAAAATTTGATACAGGTTCTTTGATCCATTTTTTTGAATAGGTAAAAATCGAAGACGAGCTAAAATACGTGCAAGCAAAGCAGCTGTCAACAATTAAGTGAACATTTAAAATGGCCGAGCTTGTCGGCATATGTGAGAGACATGAGCTCCAACATAACGCCACAAAAAAATCGAAATTCGAATATACGTAACCCGCGAAAATTCAAAATTTGCGATACTTTTTGAACACACCTCGTAGTAGTTTTTAAATTTGGTATTTGTTAATTTTTTAGGGTTTCAAAGCAGAATACCAAATTTTATCAAAATCGGTTGACTGTATCATATAGAGCCTATGGGACCTATCGGTCTTTTGGAGCTCTGAAGCAAAATAGCGAATTTGAGTGCGATGTTTTGAAGCAGGGTATTCCCTGCTCATCCGCCTTCTTTTTTGTGTGAATATGTGTTATCAGAAGTTTTACCCCTTGATCCCCCATCGCCGAATCCTTCATCAAATCTTGAAAAGTTTATTGTTTCTTGGTTTTTATTGAGAGTTGGCCAGATTTAGGAATATTCCTTTATTGCAGCTTTCAATAGACAAGGATCAACGTACCGTACTGTGAGACTGAGCTCCTAAGTTCCATAGAAGATTTTTTTGAAAAAACAGAAAACAAGATCTTTTTGATTTCTTTAAAGAATCATTTGATCTTTCTAATCATGATCAAATTCGTTATAGAGAAGTTCGACTGTATAATTTATTTGTACCGCACAAAGAAAGTGCAAGCCAAGTAGTACATATATAGATAAGTAAATAAGCAATGTTTGCCATTTACTTACACGTTGGTCATATATGCACATATAATTATTGTCAGTTGTGCATTTTCTAATACTGGGTCTTTATCATTGATACCAATTAAATATTTACCAATCTTTGGCCAAATTGGATGCATTAACTTCACCTAACCGCATACAAAGCTAATTTGAGCTATGGAATTCCTTAAGTTAAAGTCGAAATGCAATTAGTCGTGTTGGGGTTTGGTGGTAATATTTGGGCCTGGTAATACATAAATCATGAAACCAAAACTCAAATTTACAACAAACATAGGGAAGCCACACACACATACACACACACGCACACGTACATGGAAATGGAACATTTATAATGGCATAGAATTGTATGACACAACGACAAAATGTTATTGTGTGTGCGTGCACACACGCAGATACAGATAGAAATACTCACAGATACACGCACACAGATACGCATACTCACAGATATAGACATACATAAATCTCGGCGATTTGAAATCTCATTGACAATTGGAAATGTGACCAAAATCATGCATTTCCGCAATGTAAGGCATGCAGGACATGCAGGACACATCTATATGCTGCAAAAGGACTATATGCGGACTACACTGAAAAAAAAAGTTGTGCGAAATGTTGTTGTGAAATAGTCAAAAAGTTAACGAAAGTTTGTAAGAAAAATTGGACGGGAAATGGGTATTTACGATAAGTACTATTTGCGCTCAAAGGTGGAACTATAAAAAGGGATTTCAGGCTTTTGGGGATTCCAAATCACTAAGAAAAACCGTGGGTGACACTTTTTTCTCCGAAAAGGGTACCTCACAGAGAGGTGGGGCACTGCGACCAGAAGGTCTTTTGTACCGTACCCTAAGGTTAAAACAAAAGACATTCCGCTTTCCTCATGAATAGAAGTAGGTCTTTTGTTGGTGCTGACCTGAGATGGAAGGAACTAATCCGTTCCTTTCCCATGTGACAGGCTCTGTCCCATACCAGCGCTGGGCAGTCACTGAGAATATGCCTGGTGGTTTCATCGTCTTCTAGACAGAGCCTGCACTCTGCAGAGTCCGATAGGCCAATTTTCTGTAGATGATATCGAACAGTGTGGTGGCCTGATAGGTAAGCTACCAGGAGCTTTAGGTCCGCTCTGCCAAGACCTTTTGTCTTGATTGCATCCAGAGGTATGACAAGCACTTTAGGTTGACGAAGCCCCGGAAGGGAGAACTAGTATCTACTATGTTCTCCTGCGGGCCATTTGTTTATCATGGTTTTGATCGTGTACCAACCAATACCACAAAACGGCGTAGGAGATGTAGTCTGGGTGGAGGCACCCTGTCGTGCTAGACGGTCAGCGATCGCGTTACCATCCACTCCCGAGTGTCCAGGCACCCAACATAGCACGACTTTGTTCCGGACGGACAGGGTTTGAAGGTAGTTATAGCATTCTTTAACCATCCGGGAGGAGATGCTCCAGGAAGACAATGCCCTAATGGCAGCTTGGCTTGGAATTGTACTGTCTTAAGGTTTAACGCCACCTTTAAACTTTTGAAAAATCGCTTATTTTTTTCCTCGAAAGGCTACCTTAATAGTCTTAAGAATACACGAAGTATATTAATTTAGATCAATTCGATCGGCAAAATTATTTTTTGACACTTGCTTCCAAGCGGTTGGAGTCGTGCTCGAAAACCTTAATCCGGTTTTTGTCAAAGCGACGTTTTTTGAAATGGGGCGCAGTGCTACTCTTACAATTCTTGACCGATTTGAATGTTTTTTAAACCAAAATTTTTGTGCGTGACGTAGGATTTTCACGTTAGAAGGAATACTTTTTTTTTAACAATTAGAACGATCAGAAACATAGATGAAAACGTGATTTTTTGCGGGATCCTTCGCAGTTTTCAGAAAATTCAGAATTTCAACAAAATCCTACGTTTCGCTATAGCTAATTGCCTATTTATAATAAAAAAATTTAGTTTATTTTTTGATTGATTTTTGGTCGTGAAGGAGGCCTAAGCCCTCAAAGCTGCATAAAGATCTCAACACAGATTTTATAGATTAGAATTCATTGGGCAGTACTCTTGCACATCATAGGCCAAGGCGCAGACTAAAGCAACTGCACCATTCAGATCTGAGACTACGGAAAGTTCATAACCATTGATATTTAGAGAAATCTATGAAATAGCACAATACCTTAGTAGAGCTACATTAGCTTAGATTAGGACGGTAGTTAGGGCTTGGCGTCCCAAATCACTTAGGCCAAGGAAATGGCCCGTTGTGATATCCCTGGGTCGACCGACACCCTTTCCCCACTCAGGAGATCCCCTATATGATCTATATCTGATGTCCAGCCAATAATCCCTTTGACTTTTCGGACTCTTTTCTGAGAGCTCAGTTAAGTCAGTACATAAGCATGATTTAAAAAAGTGAAAGATTGTTCTGTACAGTCAAGGATAGTAACAGAAAAGGTGCTTCACTGTCTCTAGCTCCTCCTCATCATAGCAGGCTCTGCAGAAATCGTGATGGGGAGCGTTAGGCTTGGATGCGCGGGCTACCACTGGCTGGTCCAATAATAGCTCAGATTGTGGTTGAGTATTGAGCTCTATTAAGATAGCAAAGTTTTTTTGTCGCATGTGTTCTATGACCTAGTCCACATCATGTTTGCAGTGAGGACGGAGAGATGTCGTAACCTCAGTCTACAACTGGCCATATGTATATCCTGGCTCTCCTTGTCTTGAAGGTGGATGCTGCTAGTTCCTTGTCCAGTTAATCCGCAATTTCCCTTGATATCCTCATGTCCTGTGAACCAGAAGGGGTAGATTAAAAACTGCTAAGCCATCTGTTCCAGAGACGAGCGGCAGTTTTCCACTTACTTTATGTGTGATGTCAACGATGCCTCTTAGTTTGCCATGACCTGCGCCTGGAAGACACTGCAGTGGTCCGGGAGGTGGAAAGATGTTCTAACATTGAGCTTCTCAATTAAGTCGGCTCCGCCTACAAGGTTGTCCTTCTTCGATCCATCCGTGTATATTTTGATTGAGACAACTGGGCCTGGTACACCGATACTCTGCTCCTCCCTGATTGGAATGTGTATTTCGAAGTTGGTTGTACAGTGTTCCTGAAGGATACAATACTCCAACATACTTTTGGGAATAAGAAGGTTTCCCTTTAGAATTCGTGAGTGAACCAAGTCAAGATCGTTTAATTTTTGCAACACTCTCATCCGAAGAGCTGACAAAATCGCATATAGTTTGCCCATCTTGTTCAGAGAAAGGAGGCTTAAGATGGTATCTAGTACCGTGTTTAACATCGAGCAGAGAGCACCGGACAAGGTCCGTTGGACCTAATTATATGTTGATATGATGTTACATGATAAGACTACAATATCATTTTCCATTTTCCTCTCAGTGTATTTCCTCTCTCCACCACTGATAGCCGCACTCCCAACTCCTTTGAGAGAGTTTGCTGCCAAATTGAAAATACATTTTACACAATTACAAATTGCAATGAATTTGATTTATCACGCACAAACGCACGAAGGTCACGCAAGCCACATAAATTTTGACTCATACAAAGTGGTCTAGCGATGTCGAGAGAGTATGGAAAATGGTATAGGGAGAGAGTCACAGTGGGAGAGTAGCCACTGCAGTGATGTAGAGTGCGCAAAAGTTTTTGCCCATTTGCATGACAGCCCAGCCCCATATCCAGAAGGCAACAGTTTCTGGGCCTATTTGAGGCACAACTTTTTGGTCTGACCAATGGCCAACATTTACATACATTTTAGGCTTATTATGTTTGCTTTTGGCCAACTGACCCCTGACCCCGTACTAGCGCCATGGACCCTCTTCGCCAAATTGTATTAAACGCTTTTAAGCCCATGAATTATGCGCACTGCAAATTTGTATTATCAGCTGCATTAAATTGCATAAAATATGCGAAAAAGTTCTCGAATAGCTGCCGTCGGCAAGTCATAAAGAAGTCAAATGAGCAACATGGGAATGAATATGGATGCGGACATGCACATGGATATGGCTATGGACACTGAATGCTACGTGCCGAACTAGGAAATTCCTTAACATGCTGTTGCCAAAGGAATTTTATTAGAAATGTCTGAGCCCTAGAGATGGTGCTAGTGCAGTTTATAACTTGGCTTTTAGAACTTGTTTTTTTTTTTTTTGGAAGTGTAACAATTATTTGGGATGGGAAATCTGGGGATTTTACTTGGTCTGCGCCGAGGGATTACAAGGATTAGTGGGGTGGACAAGGTCAGCTGCTGAAATCTTGGTTAATACTTGTATATATGTACATATGCCGTTATTTACTTAATTTGGTAAGGGCTAAAACAAGAACATATCGGAACTCTGATTTATCGTGTCAAATTGCTTGATTACTAGGAAGTACCTCAATATCATATTTGGTTCCAAATCACAATAAACGAAGCTACAGGCAAAGAACTTGATACCTTATTGGCTCTAGAAGAATAAGTTTCGTCAAGGCAAGGCAGTTCTCAATCCATATAGACTTAAAGGAACGGCCCATATATTGAACAATGAAATATTTCAAGGGTCTTTGAGAGGAAGACGGATTGCTTGTTTTTGAATTACAACCAATTTTGACCTAGTTGTCAATGTTTCGGGACTTTAATTTTGCACCTCCAAAACCGATATGCTTGCATCTGTCGATGGGTACCCCTTGGAGTAGATATTCCGCCAATTTGTATAAGATTTGGAAAGCAGTTATTTCGATGAGAGATTAGTTCAAAGAGTGACTTCCAGAGCTGACTGTGAGAGCTGTCGTTGACCATTTGGGTGCCTCCGGCACCTTCTCTACTGCATACTCCAGTCGAAAAAGCGTGCAACACCAAAATCAACCTATGTTGGGGGTTTATTAACGAATTTTTCTATCCTCGACCTTTGTAGTCCGCGGAAGGTATGTTGTTTTCCTCCAACCTGTTTAGTGTTTAGCTTTCTCTCGCCACAAAAGAATTGTATTCGCGTTATCTCATCTCTGGGATAATTATATGCCAAGGATACATATTGTATTGTATTGTTCCTTGGTAGCTACTACGGGCGCTCCTAGGTGGAGCATAGGGCGGAAACAAAACTTCTCTACCTCCTGCAACACTTTCACCTCATTCCAGGATCCCAATCGCCTAGATTCATTTTGCACGATTCTTCTCCACTTCACTTTCGGTCTGCACCTTCGCCTCTTAGCCAGCGGATTGCGTTCTCGTTAGGTCATTTCAAGGATACATCTTAGTTTAATTTTATTTCGTTATCGCAGCGAATCAGCTGCATTTCAACCGCATCTTTTGGGACCTGACAGGTAGACAGTTTATAAGTCGAATGGGGCTTCGAACATTCGCGTTCTCGTTCCCGGAACTCTTATGTCAGTGTCTCGATGGGGTGTCTCCTCATAGGATGCACCTCATCATTTACTTATTTACTAATCTTACTGGTTCTAAAGGTCTATGTGAAGTACTAGTCGTTAACTAACTCATCAGAAAGTAAGCCAGGTTTGGTAGCCTTACCTTAAAAACTCCTTCTCCAGGGGACTGTTCTTAAAGGGAATCCCAGACTGTTGCTGCGATATAACTTACAATCATTCTCGGACAGATAGGACCTAACTCCTCTGAGTTGTGAAGGAAATAATTTCCCAAGTGCTTTTTCCTGCGTCTATATAGCGTTTTGCACGACCAAAAAAAGTGCTCTACTGATTTTAACTCTTTCTCGTCTCTGCAGATTCAGCAAAATTCTTTGTTCGGAGCAATCGTTTTGGCTGCAGGTACTCCAACAAGTCAGTAATCGGGGGTTGCTCTGACAACGGCCGAACACTGTGAGCGGTTGAGTTCACAGAGACTGGCGGAACGTTTTGGGTTGATTATAGACTATTTGGCGGATGATTCTATAGAGAACTAAATTTTCCCTTTGTATGTTGCTGAAAAATAGCCATTGCCGTAGGAATAACCTTATCTGGGAGGAGGGTAATGATCCTGCCATGTCTGGCTAATTCTTCTGCTATTTCATTGGCTGCTATATTTTGGTGCCCTGGCAACCAAATAAGGCATCAATAAGTAATAGAGAGGACTTCTATTACAAATCCATTGGCGTCCATAATGATAAATAGGTGAGCTCTTCCAGTATCTGCCAGTGACGTTTTAGGCAGTATTGCTTTTATTTGACAGACATCTCCCAACTACATCTTGAGTATTAATACAAAAAACAAAATGCATATTGTTTAAATTATCAAAATAAATTCCATTCTATTATTAACTTAACTATAAAAAAAGATTATTAATATCTTAAAAAAATTACATCAGAATTTATATACGCCATTCTCATACTTTTAATAAGTGAGCTTATCTAATTTTAAAAATCTCAAGTATGCACAAAACCTTCTCAACTTTCTTATAACTTTTGATTAAGCCCGAATTTATTTAATGCGACTTGTGACCCTCACGCGTCCATCTCTAACATGCATGGTAAATAAAATGAAATTTTTAATAGATTACAGAACTCAGACAAGATTCCAGCTGAAGCCAACGTTAATGCAATTAACTCAAGTTTTCCTTAGTGAAATTCTGTCTCATGAGCTGCAGCTGCCATTTTGTGGGTTCCTCTAAGGATATCCCACAGAGCGGGTGTCTCTGATATGTCCATGTGTGTGTGTTTAGTTGGTGTGTGTGGTTGGTGTGTGAATGTGTGTGTGCTGTTGTTGTAAATAAATGATAATAGCTACCGCTGCATGACTCGACTGGATGTGATGTGGATGTGGCATCCGATTCATGTGCTCTCCACTCGCATCGACTTGACATACAAGATGGACATTGGTTGGCAATGACTGTGTCTGTGAGTGAGTATGAGTGTCTACGAGTGAATGTGAGTGAGTGTGAGTGAGTATGTGTACAAGCGCGAATGAGTGTGTCTATGTGTGTAGCATTGTTGATTTTTTTTTCTTATATTTTAATACACTGTACTTGAGGGTATATTAAGTTCGATTAAATGTTTGTTACATCAAAAAACCTTTTTTTTTGATCTGTATGAATGACTAGATCTTAGAGTAATTCAGAGCAAGAGTAACCAATGCTAAGATTTGTCAAAGGTTGATTGTTAAGCGCGTTCGAATTTCAAAAATAAACAACACAATATAATATAATGTTCCGGAATAGGTAAGATTTTATTAGAAATATAATTTCTTATCGTTTATGATTTGAAAACGATCTCTGGCATTTGTACGAATTGCACTTTCTGCCATTTCAAGTTTTAGCCCCACTTTCAAATAATTTGCTGCGTAAATCCGAATCCGGGCTCAGAATTGGCCCATCACGCCAGGAGCTTGAGATATTGAAGACTATATACCCAAAAAGGATTTTTCCAACTTTTGATTGCATGTAAGGAGAAATTTTGTGATTTATCTCTCCAGTTATATCATAGCACTTTTACCCCTTAATTTAAGAGTTCAAGAGATCAAATACGGTTTTTTATTCGCAAAGTAATCGCTATTCGAAGTTACGAAATATGTCCTATTGTTCCGTAGCTTTTCAACAACTTACATGACCCCGGTGCAATCTATACAAATGGTTACAAAGTGGATGGAACGGACTATTTCTGGGAGGAACTCACGAAGTGGCTATTTTTCCGGCTTCTTAATTGATGCAGTATATTTTGAGATATTGCGACCCTGAACCTTTGCTGAGTACCGTGAGAGGGCGGACAAGTGCTCTTTCAGCAGTTCCCCGATGTAACAAGACCTCTGAAGGACTTAATATTGCATTCACGAACATAGGACAAACTGAGACAGTACGACAATGGGCCATTTCTTCCGGTTGTCAAATTTTCTGAGTACTCTGTCCAACATATAAAAATTTACTAGAGCTTCCG
This sequence comes from Chymomyza amoena, assembly GCA_037043745.1. Lineage (NCBI taxonomy): Eukaryota > Metazoa > Arthropoda > Insecta > Diptera > Drosophilidae > Chymomyza > Chymomyza amoena. The sequence goes on along the minus strand of JBAMAX010003543.1, from coordinate 30,717 downwards.
AACTCCTGCGATTCCACAAGAGCAAGATGATGGTGACAGGAAATTTAATAGGGAACTGCATGATAGACAAGGTGGCCTCCCCACAACGATTTTTATTGCTTGGAAGTAGAGGAGATATAACCACCATCCCACCTGTTGTGGGATTGCTCCGCAGTTCGTAGGGCACTAACTAAGAACGAAGTACTTGGAAATCTCTTTTTTAAAGTCCTGGGCAACCTGTCTCTTTTTATTAAATCCTGAAATCGGCTCAGCAGGCAAGAAGATTAGGCGGCCCCCCACTGGTTAATGTACCTCACACATACCCATAATTTCTCTTCCCCGCCCCCATTTCATTCTCTGTACTTCTCCGTTATTAGGCATGCCAAGGGATGGCAAGGTCTCCGGCTGATCTTTGTCTTGTGCCTCTCGTGTGATCTCTGTTTTGCTATAACGCATGAAGTTACTTATAATGTCATCTTATAGAGCATCCCACAGTCGTTTATTCCCAACTTTAAACTCGGTACATTTTTCTTTACATATTTTTAAAAATTTCTTTCTCTTTTTTTTGTTGTGTGTGGAGTACTTTGGCTGATTGTCGTTGTATGCTGCCCATTTCCATGACATTTTGTTTAGTACGTGTCGCATCCGAACAAATTCCAATGTAAAAAATGTTGTTTATTATTACTGTAAAATATTTTTAGCTTTTGTTGTAGCTGTACTTGGTTGTTGTTGTGGTTGTTGTACGATCCAAGTGCATTTTGTACTTGTATGGCATATATATGCTATATAGCAGGTATTGTAAGAATTTATGATGAATAGCTTTCGTTCGTTTTAAAATATGCATATGCGAGGGCAGGCTGAAAAGTAGGCAAAGAAGGCACTTTATCCCTATACAATCTCCTTTAAGATGAATATACTTAGATTAAGTTTTTGGCATTTTTGTATTTTCTTTCAGAAAAATATGATTTACAAATGTCGTTAAATTACAACAAAAAAAAAAAAAAATTGGTGTACTTTTGACGCGAAACATCTCATCATACGGACTTTGATGCGCTGAATCCGAATCTGAAATAAAAACAACACGTTTCCCGACTGGTTTTTGACATAACCTCAAAAATCGTATTTTTTACAAATTTATTGGCCCCTTCAAATAAACAAATTTCTCAAAAAGTGTTTTTTTTTAAATTTTAAATTGCTTATACAATAGTTGCAAAGCGTCAATCATTCCGCTAATTTCAAATGTTTAACCGTCAAAATCCATCCACTTTTGACAAAGTTATGCACATTAAAAGAAAAGTGACGTAAAACATCGATATTTACCTCTAAAACGAAAACGGCGAAAAGTCCGAGAAATTTTTTTTTCGGAAATGGACCAAGAACAACATATTTCCGTTTTATTGAAATCTAAAATCATGACCTGCGCGGACCGGGTGTTTTGAAATGGAAGGGGCCAAAAAAATTGTGAAAAAAACGATTTTTTGAGGTTATGTCAAATACCAGTCCGGAAACGTGTTGTTTTTATTTCAGATTCGGATTCAAAATCCATAAAATGAGATGTGTCCCGTCAAAAGTACAGCATTTTTTTTTGTTGGGTTGTGTTATGCATTCATTTTGTGAAGCAATTTTTTTTTTTTTTTTTTTCATATTTGGAAAAGATAATTTTTCCGGAGGGTGAGTAAATAATTAATATACTTTAGATCCGGTGACAGAACGCAAGAGATATCTGCTTAAAAAAAATCGATATTTAGTTAAGACAATGATTAAAATTTGTTTTTGGGCTTGATTGATCTGTGATCCGGCTCGGTAAGAGTTCAGGCTCAACTTTCTGCTTAGTTATCTATATATATATAAGAAACTTATGTTTTACATTTAGCGGGTGTTTTCATACACGAGTCGATGAATTTCAAATCTGTCAATACGGAGGTTCTAACCCTATTTCGATTTCGATGTATTGGTTCGTGAGATATACGCATTTTTGTGAATATCGTGAATAGTAGCATAGTAGAAAATTCTTTAACATCGGGTATTGGACATTAAGTGCAGACAGAAGCGTAGTCGCAAAGGGTTGAAATGCAGTTTCTGTGGGGCATGAATTTATTAGAGATGGGAGCCTCTTAAAAATACTTAAGTTCGTCCATACGTTTTTTTTTCCAAAAATCTTATAATTGTCTAGATAAACTAACTAGAGAATCCAACGATGTTTATACACTTTAAGAGTATTCAGGTTGGGCAGGACAATGCCTGCCGGGCCCTCTAGTTAAATTATAAAAAATGTATAGTTAAAAAAAGGCAAGGAAAAATATTGACCAAAACGCATGAAATTGAGGCACTTTTAACTGGTTGTTTTTCTTTAACTAATCTAGGCTTTAAACTTTGTATATAAACCAATTATACATACATAAATTCTTAAATACGTATTTATGTTTCTGTTGCATACTTTTGAGCGCTGTCAATAGAAAATTTTCAACTTTTCCGAATAAAGTTAATTAGAGTGAAAAAGTGTCCAACTGTTTTGTAAATAGTTCAAAAGTTTGACATGCTTCTTTGTATGCTTTTATTTAGTTATATTAAATTAAAGTTCACAGCTGGTTAACAGCTCATAGAATATTTAATTTACTTAGTAATTGTAATATTTTTATAACGTTTTGAAAAAACTGTACCTTAAATTTGGTGAATTAATATGTAGTAAGTATGAGCAATTAGATCGAATTATACTTTTGACTACAAAATCTCAGGTAGAAGAGTAAAAATATTGACAGCTTCTTAAATAATAAGAATCATATTTCAACAAAAATATTTCAAGCATTTGGCGTCTTAAGAGGTTATGGGCTAACATAATAATCTATTAACGCTTAACCCACTGAACTACCTTTATATGTATAGGGTGGGCCATTTGATGTTTTTTTGTATGTTTTTTGTATATGTATACTGTTAAAGCACTGATAAATAACATTTCTAATAAATAGATAAATTGTTTTGGAAGTTTAAATGTAGTTAAAAGAATTTTATATTGAATGCGTACTCTTTAATTTATTTAAAAAATTTCGTACCTTAATTCCTTTTACATTGATTATTAAAAGCTCATAATCAAAACATTTATAAAAACTTACAAAAATCAAATTAATTTACTTAAAAATTCACACTGAGTAGCAAGCTAATTTTAAATTTAAAAAAAACCATGAGATTGAGGTCAATTGAATTTACATTAACCATAGTTAATTTTTAGTACATCAATATTTTATTATTTTGATTGTTTAAGCCAACACAATAATTAAATAAGTATTATGTGCTCAAGTGGTCAATATGTCGGCTTATAAACCCAAAGAGTTGGGGAAAAATATAATCGTCATGCAAAGAATAGTGTTGTAAAGGAATAAAGGACCCATGTCCAAGCCAGAGCAAAGTGCCAGCCGAAACTTTTCAAGAGCTTTCCTTATATTTTTTAAACTTTTTTGTCAACATGCTCATTAAAACTAATAACTCTTTTATGACTTTTGCTCGGACTTGAATGCAACTTTTTTACTCCATTTATCTGGACATGGTCAAAGGCAACAGGCAACATATGGTTGGGATTGTGGGGGAGAGTATGGGTCGGGGGAGGGCAGATAAAGCGATGTATTATGAGCACATGGGCAAGCCATAAAACCTAATGACTATGGCTAGACGGACTTAATAGATAGTTATCATAAATGAGCATAGCATATTTTTTTGGGGGCAGGTTTATATAGTACATATGTGGGGTGCGTTTATGTATATTGAGCGTTACTAATCTACTCAGAGTGAGGTGAGTGTGAGGACTGCAACAGATGTTATTCGGTACTGCTAAACTGTGCCAAATACTGAATTTCTTAATTAATAAAAAAGGTTCTTTCAGAAGGTAATTTTGACAAGATTTTACTTTAAACACATTTATTATTTGATTTAAATAATTTTAATTTAAAAAAAAAATATATATAAATTAATTTCAAGGTATACTAGTACTCTAGTAAGTATGAACCCTCTTTTTTAAGAGAACAATTCTTGTATTTTTCATAGGATTCTACAATTTCTACCGCTCCACAACAATTTTTGTTTAATTTCAAGAACCAGAAAACCTAATAAAATGTAAGGCGGCTTTTAAATTATTTTTTTTTATGAAGAGTGACTTTGAAAAATATAATATATTTTTTTACTTTTATATTCACTTATTGTCTAAATACAGATGTAAAAATGATAAATTAAAGAAATTCATTTTTTTAAGTTTTCCCCTTTATTTTTACATGCTCAAGTTCTCTTACTCTTTTTTAAACTTCGCGTTCATTTTGGTTCAGCTGATAAACCAGTTCCAATTTCTGCTTCTGTTCACAAAATTAGTGTGCCCAGATCCAACGATTTGACACAGTTACTATTGTCATATGTACAACTATACGAGGTGTGTTCAAAAAGTAATGTAACTTAAGCAATTTCGCGGGCAACGTATTTTCGATTATCGATTCTTTTTATTTTGTTGTGTTGGTACACTCTTCCCGAACATCTGTACCAAATTTCAAGTGAATGGCATTTTTTGTTTGGTTGTGAGAGGCGTAAAGGTTATAAGTGTTTTGCGTGCTCGGCGATTTTTTTTTTCGGTCTTGGCTCTTCTGACCGCTTCCATTGGGACGATTGGGCTTTGGTTTCGAATATCAGTTAGATTTAAGACCATTTAACAAATTGCGGCTGAATTGAATTATTAATTATATATTATTATTAATTTCAATAAAAAGCTTTAAATAAGTCAAATTTTGTAATTTTTATACCCCGTACAGTATGGAACGAAAGGTATATGAAGTTTGTGCAAGCCCAAAATGTATGCAACATTTAGAAGGAGTAGTCGAAGATACCCCAAAGTTACCTTAAATATGATCAGGGTGACGACAAGTCGATATACCCATGTCCGTCGATCCGTCTGTCCGTCCTTTTGAACGCCTTAATCAAACTTTCACATTAGATCCCATATTATTCCAAGACATATTATTTATTTATCCAGACAAATTTATTTTATTTTTTTGATATCAGGGTTAAATTGTATAGCTCTCATTGGGGTGTTTCAGACGACCTCGAAAAAAAATAAAAGTTTTAGATGGATAACTCGTTTGTTTATGAAGATATCGTAACCAAATTTGGCATTCAAAAGTTTTTGATAGTTCGCAACCACTGTACCAAATTTGTTCAAAATCGATTGACTGTATCATATAGCTCCAATTAGACCGATCTTCCAAAATAACTTTTTATACAAAATTCGCTATATTTAATTTTTTAATAAAGAAATAGTAACCAGATTTAGCGGTCAGAAGTTTTTTGGAGTACCCAAGCAAGGCTCCCATAGGGCCGATCTTTCAAAAAATCGATTTTTGAACAAAATTTGTTGTTTCGTTTGTTTGTTGAAATATTGGGACCAAATTTGGTATTTGTAAGTTTTTTATAGTTCCTTAGCACTGTACTAAACTTGATCAAAATCAGTTGGCTATATCATATAGCTCCCATCGGACCAATCTGTCCAAAAAAAACGTTTTTTATACAAAATTCGATGTGTTTCGTTTGTTTGTAAAGATATTTGAACTAAATTCGGCATTCAGATCTTTTTTAAGGTATTTAAGCACCGTGTCGAATTTGATCCAAATCGGATGACTATACCATATAGCTCCCATAGGAACGATCGGTAAAAACAAAATTTTTTACTTAAAGATTCTAGATTTGTTTTTTTTTATGATGAAACCGGATTTTATTGCAAATTCCCTGATTGGCCTGATGCGACTTTTTAGTGGTGAGGACATCTTACATCATCTGGTCGTGGGGTCCTTTGGTAATGGGGCTACCATCCAAGCTTCCAAGGGAAGAAGCTCATCTTCTGGACTAGCACACTTTTTGCTCGCTGGTGTCATAGTACTTGGAAGCCGCGCTATATATAGGCGAAAATTAAAATGAAAATTAAAAGATGACAGCAGCGGCTTGTGTCTCCGCTGAAAGCAGTGAGCTTTCATCGAGCTTGCTACACTCTATTCAATACAAATTTTAATTAAAAAATTCTTCAATATTTGAAGCTACAATATTTCCCAAAAGATTACTTTCGGGATTTTGAATGGTTGAGCAAATAATATAAGTGAAAATTTAAATTTCCTTTAATACATACATACATAATACATATTCATTATAAGGTTATTAATTTTGATTAGGCTGTGTCCATTTCTCGAACATCGGCTTGATCTATTTGGAACAAAATCTTGAATCAAGATTGCATTTTTCTTATTTTAAATTTTATGTTAAACTTGAGTCAAGATTAAACCAAAAAAAATGTTTTTTTTTTGACTCAAGTTCATTACGTTCCTATTTTGAAAAGTAAATGGGAACTTGATTCAAGAAACAATTTTGGAACTAAATTTTGCAATCTTGATTTAAGATTATATATTTCTAATTTTAAATTAAAGGTTAAACTTGTTTTAAGTATAGCTATAATTAATATATTTTTGATTTGAGTTGAGTTTTAGGTTAAAATTAATTTCAGATCAGTCCAATAACGATTTTTTGATTTGATTAAGGTACATAACGTAATAACTTTAAGAGGAGTAATGTGAACTTTATTGAAGATTTAAATATGTTCGATCGAAATCTTGAGAGCTTGTTTCAAAGTTCAAAATATACTTAAAATAAGATTTTTTGTACTTATTTCAAGAACCTTTCGTGCTTTTTTTTAGAAATCACGTTTTTAATTTTAGAATTTTGGAATTGAAGTACTTTGATGCAAGATATGAATTCTATAATTTAGGATTTCCTTGTTTTAAGTACGAAATATGTACTTAAATTTTTTCCTCAGTATATGCCTCAGGTATTAAAACAAAACTGGATTCATATGTATGGCAGCCAACACTCTAATAGATCCAATTTTTTAAAATAATTAATTTTGAATATTGTCCATAATAATTAGTTACTTGTAATACCAATTTCGAGCCTTTCTATCAACGAGATAACGGATAAATGTAAACTTGTCTGCTAAAATAACCCAAAATAGAAATCTTAGCGTTGCCATTTAGCAATTGAGTGACTTTCAACAGAATTCATCTAAAAAAATATCTTAATCCTGTAACATTTTAATCTCGTCTGACAGACATAATGAAGATATACGCTTTTTATTTTTACAAAATCAATAAGTTACTCTTAACCTACAAAGTAATTCAGCTGCAATCAAGTAGAAATTACAAGCAAATCGAATTATATGCCATTGAAGGTGATTTAACAAGCCATATAATATATTTACTTATATATATGATAGCTCTGAATGAATGTTGGCTTGGGGAGCAGCAAAAGGATATGGCAATAAATAACTGCTAAAATAAAATGTTTAAAAATATAAGTTTAAAAGTGTATGCAACTATATAAAAATGGCTACCCGCAGGATAATGTCGGGAACGCACACACACGCATACATGCACAGAGAAACCCAATGAAGCACAAAGGACTCTGTCTGCCTTTCTCTCTCTCTCTATCTCTGATGGCTGCGAAAGAGAGAGAGAGACGTTAAAGCCAATGCCAAAGCCACAGTCAGGGCCAAGTTTTTGCTACGACTACTACGACTATTCGATTATGATAAAATGCCTTTAGGTGACCACACAGCATGCAAACGCACACAAACATACTAATGCTATATGTGTATATACACACACACCACACACACACTGAGTGCACACACACATTTCTACCCAAATAATAATCGTGCACATAAATAAAACATTTTAAATCAAGTGGTTTCTCATTCAAACAAACAAACTCCCATAGAAAACCAACCAGAACGAGAACCAGAACCAAAACCAGAAAAGAAATTGAAAGTCAGGACATGAAATATTTATGCTACTTTTGTTGTTTTACCTCTGTACATATGTATATAGTATATATATGTATTTGTATATAACGTTTATAGCAGCATCTTGGCATGTTTGATATTTGTGGCTTAGATGCCAATAAATAAAAACCTTTGCCAACAAATTTTAAAGTGTATTCTGTGCCCGGCCAAACGGTTACCTCTCGAAAAACAACAAAAATAATACCAACAAAAAAATTATTTATATATTGCGTACGTAAAGTTAGGCGTGACTGACTACGATATAGGCCAAGCTGGAGAAGGTGTCCGGCGTTGGGATACTCTGAATTTTTCTAAATAGGTAAAGAGGGACTTTTGTTCTAACGCGCGTAGCTGTAGTTTCTGAGCATTACCAGTTAAGTCCATTTTTTTTTTTTCGAAAAATACTTAAGGTATTGGAAAAACGGATTATTCGAAATTTATGCATATTTTGTAATTAAGTAAAGTCCCTAAATGAACAAAGGTTTCAATATATATAATATGAAAGAGAACCAAATATAAATAAACTCTCTTAATATTATTTTGACCGAAATACCCAATTTTTTCTTAGCTATTCGTAACTATTAAAAAAATTTTTTTTTGGTTAATAATATTTTACACCAATTTAGTCATTGAGGTAAACTCTATACAAGGAAGAAGAATCTAAAGTCCATTTTACTTTTATTTATAAACAGACTTTTGAATTATCCGCAAAATTTTAAAAAGCACAAAATTGAACCTTATATACATAGAATATGCTAAAATGCCAATCACATCAAACATACCAACGTTTGCCATTCACAGGGAATTCGAATTATTGCATGCTTGATATTTCATTCTAGATTCTCAAGGATGGCGCTACAGCTGCAAGTCAAATTAATATTTAAAAAAAATACATCCGTGTTAGTTAAAAAAAGACCTATTTTAAAGATGGCTGAATCTGAGTTCGTTTGATTCTAACGCGCAGATATAGAGATTCAACATAGCCTCAAAAAACTAGACAATGCGCTTGAATGATTTTCTTCAGGAAATTTAGACCCAAGTTTCTTGGGAGTTTGCTAAACTTTGAACACCCCTACTTGGTAGAGACCTGATAAATATAAATTTGTATAGCTACAACTGAAATTGTATGCAACTAAATAAGGGAATGTTTACACCTAATTTAAAAATTAATTATGTAAAAAGCTTTAATCTTAGCTTAGTATTAGCATCAAGGGATCCAGAAAACATTTAAAATAAAGATATGGTCACTTCAAGCCTTTTTTTTGTAGAGCTTTTTTATGTCATACACAGAATAAATAAAAAAGTAAGAGATATGGATAGCAAATAAAACAAAAAAAATTATTAAAACAAAATTTTATATTTTGTTTAAAAAAAATTAATTCATATTTTTTTTAACTTAAAAAAAAACATTTGCTTATTCGTTAAGAATGGATTGGAAAAGAAATAAAAAAATTTTAAAACAAATTAATTTATATTTTACTTCAAAAACTATTTCGCAAATTTTTTTAACTTAAAAAAAACATTTGCTTATTAGTTAAGAATTGATCAAATAAAACAAAAATTAAACAAAACATGGTCAAAATGAATTTTGTTAATGAGAATATTTTGGACATAATTATAGTGTTATAGCAGTAGACTACAAATTAAAAAATAAAGTCGGGCGCGGACGACTTTAGGATACCCTGTACCATAGCTTGTAATAAAGTCCGATTTCTTCACAAAAAACCAAAACCAGAAGAATTTTTAAGCAAAAATTGTTTTTTTGACCGATCGTTCCTATGGGAGCTATATGATATAGTCAACTGATTTCAATAAAATTTGGCACAGTGCTTAAATAAAAAAGGTCTGAATGCCGAATTTATTTCAAATATCTTTACAAACAAACAAAACACATCAAATTTTGTATAAAAACGTTTTTTTGGACCGATTGGTCCTATGGGAGCTCCATGATCTAGTCAAACGATTTGGATTAAATTTAGTACAGTATAGAAACTATAAAATACTCACGAATGTCAAATTTGGTCCCAATATCTTAACATACAAAAGAAACACAACAAATTTTGTTAAAAAATCGATTTTTTGGATAATCGTACCTATGGGAGCTATATGATATAGTCAACCGATTTCGTTCAAATTTGGCACATTGCTTAAGTGGTCTAAAATTTCTAAACGCCAAATCTGGTTACGATATCTTTATTAAAAAACGAAATATAGCGAATTTTTCTTTAAAAAAGTTATTTTGGCTGATCGGTCCTATGGGAGCTATATGATACACTGCCCGACAACCGATTAGCACACTCTCTAACCTATCAGTTTAAAGGCAAATAACTCAGAACTCTGAATATGTTTCATGCATATTACTTTTTTATTCTATTCTTCATCATTTTTACTCATTCTGAGAATAATCTTGAGTTCTGGAATTGAACCGTTATTTTGTTTTGCTGTTTTCTTTGAAGTGCGACAAAAATGCATGCATTTTTTTTGCGACAGCCGATTAGCACATTTTCGCTTTAGTGTCAATTTTTGCGCATAGGTTGCGGTGTCTGACTGATTAAAGTTATTATTTACTTATTGTGATCGATTATCAATAAAATAAAGTAATAATGGGAAAAGCAAAACCGTTGGATGAGTCTGAAAAAGCCAAAATCAAGGCTTACAGGGAGTGTGGTCACTCGATTCTTCAAATATCCAAAAATATTAAACGCAGCCGTAAAGTTATTACCTCATACATAAACAATGAGGATACCTATGGAAAAAACATGAAAGGTCGGCCCTCATCAGTAATAACAGCAGCTGACAAGCGAATTATATTAAGGCACGCATCTAATTCTCACGACTCCGCCGCCAAAATAAAAGAAAAAACTGGTGTTAAAGCGTGCGTTCGGACTGTACAAAGAGTTATATCGAAAGCTGAACATATAAAGCGTCTAAAACTAAAGAAAAAACCACCACTAAACCAACTTCGCAAGATGCAACGGCTCGATTTCTGTCGATCGAATATGACCTGGACCAAGGAGTGGGAGCGTGTAGTCTTTTCGGATGAAAAAAGTTCAATTTGGAGGGTCCTGACGGCTATGCCTACTACTTTCATGATCTCAGAAAGGAAGAGCATACCTTAGATCGGTTGCACAGCCGTGCAGGTGGTGTCATGGTCTGGGGCGCAATTACTTACTTTGGCACCATAGAACTGCAATTTTTAACCAGCCGAATGAATGCCATTGCGTACAAAGGTGTTCTGGAAACGGCTTTTCCTGCAGTCAAGGATATTTTCGGACCCTTGGAATGGAAGTTCCAGCAGGTTAACGCACCTATCCACACAGCCAGGATCGTAAAATCCTGGATTGAGGGTCAGAACGTGGAATTGCTAGCATGGCCGCCTTACTCGCCCGATCTGAATATTATAGAAAATGTTTGGGGATGGCTAGCACGCAAGGTGTACGAGTCCGGCAGACAATATTCAACTGAAGCTGAACTCATTGAAGGAATTAAAAGGTCCTGGGAGGCTATTTCACTCGACTACATTAAAAAATTATATGACTCCTTACCAAGTCGGATGTATGAAGTCATACTTAACCGTGGAGGCTCAACACATTATTAAATATTTTACAGAACACATCAAAAATGTTGAAACTAATTTAAAAAAATTATTTGAATGAACTTTGAATCTATTTTTTTTTGTTATTTAAAGTTTTCAGTTGACTGTGCTAATCAAATGTCGCAAAAATGAAAGTTAATTTTTTATGTTAAGTTTGATTAAATTCATTTAATATGTTATTAATAAAGTTAATATCATATCTTCCATTTATTCTCGTGTATAATTTTGTATTCTTTTAATGGAAAAAAGATTCAACTTGAAAGTTTTATTCGTTTTCTTGATATTTAGCTCTTAAGACGCGGAGCATAGGGTGTGCTAATCGGTTGTCGGGCAGTGTATATTCAACCGATTTCGTTCAAATTTGGTACAGTTATTGGAAACTATAAAAACTTTCGAATTTGGTTACGATATCTTCATAAACAAACGAATTATTCATCTAAACATCCCCATGGGAGCTCTATAATTTATCCCCGATATCAAAAAATAAAATAAACTTGCCTCCTATGGAATAATATGGGATCTAATGAAAGTTTGGTAACTCTAGCTCTTACTATCTCTGAGATCTAGGCGTTCACACGGACGGACGGACAGACGGACATGGGTATATCGACTTCTCTATTCACCCTGATCATATTTTAGGTAACTTGGGGTGTCTCCGACGTCTCCTTCTATATGTTACACACATTTTCGGCTTGCACAAACTTAATATACCCTTGGTACCATACGGTACAGGGATAAAAATTTTCTATCCTTAACTTAATAGCGCGCCAAATTCCAAATTGAATTCACAAGATTTTGTCATGGATCGGATTACGAGATATGTATTTCGAAAAATAAATTTTCCACATTAAAAATAAGTGTTTTTATTTAAAAGCAACTATCTCTGGTCGCCCTAAATGATTTTGATAATTTGATTTATTCATTTTATTTATTATTTAATAAATTGTATCTATTTAGGAAACTGTAGATAATTGATTAGTTAATTAACAAAAATTTGAAAAAAATCCTATTTCGAACTATTTTTTTAACCGATCAATAATTTTTAGGCAGTTTTTTTCATGGCTTAGAAAGTTCGTATGATTACGAAGAAAATGAAGCACTGTTTATCTATCGAATCGGAAAAATTATGAAAATAACAAGATTTTTATTAAATCAGTAGATTAGTAGTAGGGTTACTCATCAAACTAGAGATATTTGTTTTTAAGTAGTAAAACTTTTTTTTAATTTCGTCAAGTTGTGTTTTTAGAATTTCTGAAATTTTGTTCTACGAAAAATTTGTATCTTAGAACACATTAAATGCAGAGTTAAGTAAGTTAAAACATTATGAATTAAAGTTTTAGAATTTTTATTATTATGTTTCTATAATTGGAAATATTTTATAAAATTTCATCGTATCAAAAAATTTTAATTTAATAAAATTAATTCCAAATTATTTGAATGGAGAAATTATTAAATTTATTTTCATACATTTTTTTAAAAAAACTAGAAAAGTTAGTTGTATTTTTTTTTTTAAATTAATTCACCAAATTGACTTAATTTGTATTCAAAATAAATAAATATAAAACGTCTTTAAAAAAATTATGCTTTACATATTTAAGAAACATTTTAAACAAAAATTATTTTTTTTTTAAATGCGTTGGTTACAAGAATATTATATAATACAGTATTACTTTTTTAAATTAAATATTAAATATGTATTAAAAAATAAAATATTTAAAAAGTTAAATATATACCTTTTTTTAATTAAAGATTTAATCTAATATTTCGTTTTTTTATAGTTACTTTTTAAAATATATTTTCTTCTTTTTAATTATTTAATATACAGTTTAAAAAAAATGTATTTGTTGTCGACATAGATTTATAAAAATATTATTATCAAAAAATTTGTGGCACTTAAGTCATTACTAAGTATTCATAAAAAACATTTTTTTTATCATACATGTATATAAAATTCTCGTGTCACAAAGTTGGTGAACATACTCCTCCGAAACGGACCGATTCCCATGAAATTTTGTGTGCCCATTGGAGAATCGGCCAACATCTATTTTTTATACCCCTAGTGATAAGGGTTGGCCACTCCTAAAATTTTTTTTTTACATTTTTACCATACTCCTCCGAAACGGTAGGACCGATTCTCTTCAAATTTTGTGTAAAATTACCTAAAATTAATGTACTATATGGCAAAATCACGTTTTTCGGGTCAGCTAGATTATTTATAAAAATGAATAATATTTTTTTTCTTTCGTCTCGGTTTCCTTCATGGTTTCTCAAAAATCGCCGGTGGGCGATCCTATCCAACTTTATCCAACTAAACCCTTTCTATCGACTCGGCTATTCACTCTGTTCAAAAAGATATAGGTACATATTCTTTCTATGTTTCAAAAATACTGTACTCCCTTTTTCTTGTTACAAATCTTCCAACCCTCCTAATATACTCTCCAACTTTATAAGAAAATATTGTATGGAAAACAACAACAAATTAAATGTTGACTTGCGTGACCAAAACCAACCAATCTCTGATTGGTCCCTGCAGCCCCCTAAATTTGCTTCTAAATGACCAGCGCCTAAAACTGTACCCAGTATGTAGATATCGTTGTACATATATACTATATACATACATATAGAGTATATATATAGCTTGTGTACATATCTTGTTAGTTGTAGTTTGCCTGCTGTGTTGTGTTGATTGAGTTGTTGGTTGGTTTTTCGGGTTGTTTGGGTTGTTCTGGTTGGTTTGGTTGCTCTTTGGTTGATTTTTGGCTAACTTCGATGCCCCGGCAAAACTATTTGCACTTGGGTTTTTGGCCATAAAATAGCATAACATATATATAGACGACGTTGTACAGCTTTGTGGCCAAAGAAGTGTAAATCATTTGTTATTGTTATTCCTTGGAGCTGACAAACATTGAATGGCCAGAACATGCCTTAAATAAGACACATTGAGCGTTGCAGGCGGGGATTTCAAGAAAACTAACCAAAGAACATTTTAATCATGATTGGAAAAAAATGCAGAATGTTTTATTTGATTTTATTTATGTAGCCTAAATTGTGTTTTTTAAATTTTATTATATTTTATATATTGCATTTTTATGCGCTTCAGATAATTTTTCAAATTTTTCTTTAATTATGAATATAAAAGACTAGCAAAATATAATATTTTGTCAATAAGGACAATCTTTATCCACGATATAGAGAGGAAGAAATATAAAAAAATGGCGGACGTAAAGTCGGGCGCGGACGACTTTAGGATACCCTGTACCACTAGCTTGTAATAAAGTCCGCTTTCTTTACAAAAAACAAAAACAGAAGAATTTTTAAGCAACAATTTTTTTGACCGAGCTATATGATATAGTCAACCGATTTCAATAAAATTTGATACAGTTCTTAAATACCTTAAAAAAGATCTGAATGCCGAATTTAGTTCAAATATCTTTACAAACAAACGAAACACATTGAATTTTGTATAAAAAACGCGTTTTTGGACCGATTGGTCCTATGGAAGCTATATGATCTAGTCAACCGATTTGGATTAAATTTCGTACAGTGCTTAGGAACTATAAAAAACTTACGAATACCAAATTTGGTCCCAATATCTTAACAAACAAACGAAACACAACAAATTTTGAACAAAAATCGATTTTTTGGAAGATCGTCCCTATGGGAACTATATGATATAGTCAACCGATTTCGCTCAAATTTGGCACATTGCTTAAGTGGTCTAAAAAATTTCCAAACGCCAAATCTGGTTACGATATCTTTATTAAAAAACGAAATATAGCGAATTTTTCTTTAAAAAAGTTATTTTGGCCGATCGGTCCTATGGGAGCTATATGATATAGTCAACCGATTTCAATAAAATTTGACACAGTTCTTAAATACCTTAAAAAAGATCTGAATGCCGAATTTAGTTCAAATATCTTTACAAACAAACGAAACACATCGAATTTTGTATAAAAAACGTGTTTTTTGACCGATTGGTCCTATGGGAGCTATATGAACTAGTCAACCGATTTGAATTAAATTTAGTATAGTGCTTAGGAACTATAAAAAACTTAGGAATGTCAAATTTGGTCTCAATATCTTAACAAACAAACGAAACACAACAAATTTTGTTAAAAAATCGATTTTTTGGAAGATCGGACCTATGGGAGCTATATGATATAGTCAACCGATTTTGTTCAAATTTGGCACATTGCTTAAGTGGTCTAAAAAATTTCCAAACGCCAAATCTGGTTACAATATCTTTATTAAAAAACGAAATATAGCGAACTTTTCTTTAAAAAAGTTATTTTGGACGATCGGTCCTATGGGAGCTATATGATATAGTCAACCGATTTTGATCAAATTTGGTACAGTGATTGGGAACTATAAAAAACTTTCGAATACCAAATTTGGTTACGATGTCTTCATAAACAAACGAATTATTCATCTAAAACTTATTTTTTTTGTCGAGGTCGTCTCAAACACCCCTATGGGAGCTATATAATTTAACCCCGATATCAAAAAAATAAAATAAACTTGCCTCCTATGGAATAATATGGGATCTAATGTGAAAGTTTGGTAACTCTAGCTCTTACCATCTCTGAGATCTAGGCGTTCACACGGACGGACGGACGGACAGACGGACGGACGGACAGACGGACATGGGTATATCGACTTCTCTATTCACCCTGATCATATTTTAGGTAACTTTGGGATGTCTCCGACGTCTCCTTCTATATGTTACATACATTTTCGGCTTGCACAAACTTAATATACCCTTGATACCATACGGTACAGGGTATAAATATATATATATATATGATGTGTTGCAAAAGGAAATAGGTTAAGTCTATAAAATGTATATGAACCGCGGAGTGGCTTAGCCTCTAATCTTAATAATTTAAGGAAAGTTGCATATATCATAAATTTCTACCTACTACTCTTAAAGCTCCTCAGACAGTCCGATTTCCAAACAAAACCGGTTTGAGATGTTCACTATAGCCTTCCTTGTTGGATCGTCATACCCACTGAATATATGTATGTGGAACCTATAGAAATTGTAACCTAGCAGGGCATTTTCCAATCCTTATACACTGCTACGCAAAAGTTTTCGGACACTTAAGAAATTATAATGATTGATTAGAGAACTCGAAACGAGTTTCAAGCGTGTTAAAATTTATCGAATAAGTGTATTGAATTATCAGCAATATAAATTGGTCTCTACGGTCTAGTTGCTAAGAAAAAACCTCTTTTGAGGGAAGTCACCAAGACACAACGATTATAGTGAGCTAAGCAATATAAAAATTGCAGGGTTGAAGACATTAAAGGGGTGCTATGGACGGATGAGTCGAAATTCGAGATTTGTGGTAATAAAAGAAGATCGTATAAATTCGATTTTCAAATAAAAAATCGATGCCAAGCTGCATTACTCCAACAGTTTAATATAAAGGTGGCGCTATTATGGTCTGGGGAGCTTTCTCATTCAATGGTGTTTCCCGACAACACAGAATATTATGGTCTGGGGAGCTTTCTCATTCAATGGTGTTTCCCGACAACACAGAATAGATGAAATTTTAGACGCAAAAGGGTACCATCAAATAGTCATTGGCCAAGCTGTGCCTGCGGGGAAGAAAAATATCGGCTCAGGATTCGTAATGCAAAAAGACAACAATCCAAAACACTCACGACCTCTTTGCATAATAAATAAAAAGATAGAACGTTGAAAACCATGGAGTGGCCGGCCAAATTTCCTAGTCTAAATCCAATCGAACTTCTTTGGTAAGAACTTGATCATCAAGTTAGGAAACAGCGTTTGTCTTCGAAAGAAGATCTCTGTATTGCGTTAGTTCTGGAAAAACTTGTCAACAGAATGCCTCAAATCGTCGCAAGTGTTGAAAACTTAAGGTGGATATTTTGACGAGAAAAAAGTATAATCGTTCATTCTGTTACAGTTGAAGTAATATTAATTTTAAAAAGAACAATCTTTAGAATAAAGTCAATGGTATTAATAGGTTCAAACGTTTATGATCAATTTTTTGATTATTATTATTAATTATTAGGTGTCCGGAAACTTTCGCCCGGCAGTGTATACTTGAGGCCCTATTCTCCAGTAGGAGAAACTTTTGGTTTCAACGATTACCGTTTATAGTTAAGGAGATTTCAGTAGCTTACTGTGGTCTTGTTTTTTTTTTTCATTCTTTATTTGATTCTACAAATTCGTAAAGATTAAGTTAAGCCTAAGTTTCTGAGTTGTCAATTAATGGTACGGTGATTTGCTAATCTTGTTTTTTTTCGGTAATCTTTCTTGGTCAAAATTGTTTTTATTTACGTCATTTAGTTTCTTTTGAACTGTAACTAAAACGAACTACCTATACCCTAAATTTCAATGCTAGGCAGATAAAATACAGCTCGTAAAAAATATAACAGAAACTTAGAAAAGGTTTGTTATATAATACGGAATACCTGGATTAAGGGTGGTTTATTGAATTCCATTGGGTACATGTGACGTCTATGGTGCACCTCGACCAAAAGATGATGTATTATCAGAAGTCCTGCATCCATCTTAGAATGAAGGCACTTACGGTGTCTAAGACCAAAGGCCCTACTTAACCGCGTGGGTGCATCTCGGATGAAAATATTTTATTATTAAGAGATTTGAAGCAAAACAAAGACCTGCATTTGGGTGACGATCCAACAATTAATAGGTTTCTCACAACGCTGATACGATATTCGTGTCTTTCTGAAATAGAGAAGACTGGTAAAATTTGTGTGTTGACGGCTATAAGAGATTTAATTTTTCTTGCAACAAAGCAAATGGATTAAAAAAACAAAAATTGTTTTGGTGAAATTTGTAGCGCAGAACGTGAAATCAAACCGAATCCGCATATTTTATTCCTATTCGTATTCCCGAACATACTAGTTAAAAACTGAATTTTTCATTTGTCTCTGAGTTCAACATTAAGCCAACTAGTTAATTGAAAAAGTAAATTATGCCAAAAATCTACAGTCATAGCGCCCAGAAGGGCATTTTGCAACACTTAGTCTTTATTTGGCTCAACAAGCTTTTTAATTTATTATAAAATATATAGAAATATATATATATATATAGTATAATATGTTTATTCATACTTGGTTGCTTCAAACACAAGGTCCACCCCACAACCACCACCCAGAACCATCCAGAACTCCATCAACTGCTGTTATAGATGTGAAACAAACGGGCCGTAGCAAAAGAGAGGAAATGAAAAAGTTTTAGGCACAGCAGCTGTAGTTGATTTTCCGGCTGCTTCTCACTTCTCTCTCCGGGAATTGGCCTCCCCCATCTGTCTATTGGCCATTTTGAGGCAGTTTAAGCTGAGGGAAAAATGACGGCTGCTTTGACTGGTCTTTGAATTTTCACTTAGGCTTTTTGCATAATCAAGATAAACGATAAGTAAATTTATCTTTATTAACAAATCTTCAACGTGGCTTTGGTAATTTATTTGCGGTTGCCCTTTGCAGGTTTTCTGGACTTGGACTGGTAATATTTTCAGTTTTCAGGGTTGTCCTTTTTGAGCTGGCACGTTCGAATTAAAGTTGAACGTGTGTAAATTGACTTAGGTTACTTTTCGTGATCCAATTGGCGGTTGAGGTTTGTTGGTGGCACCAAGTTGTGGTTCACGGCAGGATATTGAGTTATTTTAAGGATATGAAAGCTGAAGGCAGGTGGCTTGTTAGATTTGTGAAGCTAATTCAGTGGTTTTTATTTATTTATAATTTTTTGTTTATAAAAAAATTAACTTTTGCTTAATTTTGGTTGTAAATTGGTTAAATTTTTGTAATCTATTTTTTGAACATTTGACGAACGTCACTAAACTGAATTCGCAATGAGACAAAATATTGGATTGTTGTTAAACAAAAACTCCTTAAAAAGATTGCAAAAAAAAGTTCGAAAAAATGTTTTGTAAAAAGTTCTTGTAAAAGCACCAAGAAAGGAAATAATTTTTCCAAATTAAATAGGTATTATTGAAGACATTGAGACAACTTTAAAAATGTCTATTAAATTTGATGGAGATCTCGATTGGCTCATAACGTAAGGATCTTTTTTTGGTTGGTCTGTCTTTCCAGTTACATAATTTAGTACCACTTTTCTCTATAATTGAAAAGTTCAAGATATTGTGATTTTTTGTCTTAAAGTGATACTACTTCGTCATTTCTGATCCTGGATTCGCATTCTTTGCTATTATTATCTATTGTATTATCGCTCATTGTAATAAACAATTAATTTTCTTGAATTTTATTAAGGACATATTCATAATTTGAACAATACATAAATTAGTGGATAGTGATAGGATAGGATGTTTTTGAAAGGAAAGTCCTGCGCAAGATCTTTGGTCGTATTCGAGTTGGCGATGACTACCGCATCCGCACCAACCAGGAGCTGTATGAGCTCTTCAACGACATGGACGTTGTTCAGCGTATCAACATCCAGCAGCTTCGCTGGCTCGGACATGTCGTTTGGATGGACGAGGATGCTCCAGCTACACGTGTGTTCGATGCGGTAGTCAGCGGCCGTCGGCGGAGAGGACGACCGTGTTTGCTTTGGAAAGACCAAGTGGAAGGGGCCCTGTCTTCGCTCGGTGTGACCAACTGGAGAAGGCGCGCGCAATGCAGAGGCGCCTGGAGAGATGTTTTAAGGCAGGCCTTAATCCGGTAATCGGGTTGTTATGGCCACATAAGAAGAAGAAGGTAGTGATAGGATTAGTGGGGCTTACCCGCAAACTTTTCTTTTTTGCGCTGTTGATTTTAAGACCAATTTTTGAAGCTTTTGTGGCGAGTCTATCTAACTGGCATTAAAGGTCCGAATGACGGGAAGAAAATAGTACAGCACATCCGCATATTCTAGATCTCCTAGTTTACGGTTAAATTCAGATGCTTCAAATACCAAATCAAGAACGAGGTATAAAGAGTAAGGGCGACAGTGTGTATCCTTGTTTCACACCGCTTTTGCATTCAAAAGGATCGATAATTATCCGCCGTGCAAAACTCGGCTTGAGGACCCAGTATACGACGCTTTTATGATATTGATAATTTTGTCTGGAATCCTTCTAGCTCGAAGTGCCACCCAAATTGCTTTCCTATCAAAGGAGTCAAACGCTTTCAGTAAATCTATGAAAACTAGATATAACGTTGAGTTGAATTCCTCGAATTGCCCCCCGATAATACGCAATGTTTATTAGATCAAGATCTTTGAGAGCGAAAGCGTGCCTTATTTCTACGTAGAAAGTTGTCTGGTGGCTCAGAAATGCGGCTTAGAATGATCTGGTTGAGGATTTTCATGATGGTTGGCAGGAGAGAGATACACCTCCAGTTAGAGCATATTTGTCGGTTTCCCTTCTTCGGAATCTTCATAATTACCGATTCCTTCCACGATTAAGACACATTTTCAGAGTCCAAACAGCCCCAAAGATCGGCGTTAGCACCTGAAGCCAATATCCTACATAATTACTAGTCGGAAATAGGGATGGATTGGGCATACTTTGCGAAAGCCAACTCATGAATTTTGTTGTCAGGACCTTGATTGGAACCCGCAGGACAAGGTAGAAGAAGGAGACCAGCATGACGCCGAAATAGATATAACGCAGAGTTGAATTCCTCGGAGTGCTCTACGATAAAACGTATAGTGTTTATTAGATCTTTGAGGGCGAAAGCCTGCTTGAAGTCTACGTAGAACGTTGTTGAGTGGCTCGAAAATGCGTAATGTATGATCTGGTTGAGGATTTTCATGATGGTTGGCAGGTGAGAGATACTGCTCCAGTTAGACCATATTTGCCGGTTTCCCTTCTTCGGAATATTGATAATTACCGATTCCTTTAAAGATTTAGGTACATTTTTAGAGGTCCAGACAGCTTCCAAGAACGGAGTTAGCTTTTGTGCCATCATGTGAGCATTCGCTTGAAAGCATTCAAAGGCGATTTTATCTGCTCCCGGAGCTTTCTTTTTTCAGGATGTTAATTGCAGTTTCAATTTTCTCTGGTTTGAGAGGGTTAATTTTTATTTACCTGTTTACATAATGTCTCCTAAGGATCTGGAGATTCTTATTGGAGCTATTGTTGGAATTTAAAGTTGCTTCGCAGTATCTCTTCCAAACTTCCAACTGTTTATACTGAGCAGATGGTTACTGCCGCTTTCGCAATAGCCAGTGAAAAATATTTAATTAACCCAAATATAACCTAAAGTATAAAAAATTTGACTTCACAAACCTTTATTGATATCCCGAAGGCTTCCTATATTTAGATCATTGGACACTTGTGCCGTGATAGGTGATAAAATAATTTTTTGTATAAAACCAAATATAGTAAATTAAGGATGATTTAATCGGTTATTGCATATATCGAATTCTAAAGCAGAATTTGAGCAAATCTTTAGATAAGCCTTTGGATTTTGGGTTTTGAGTGAACAAAATTTTAACAATATTTTTTTAAATCTTTATTTTTTTATGATTAAGAAGCTAGACAATCTGAAAAGCCATGTCGATGGCCCACATCAAAATTCTTTGAATGACATGTTTTGATCTGATCCATCAACTCCTGTGATTTTTTCATCATGCTGCGGAATTGAGGGTCGTAATAATGTACCATTGTCAGTTTTCATCAAAAAAATTTTATTATTGTTTTTTAGTTCGGTTCTCTATCATTACGTCTTTGAAGAGTTTGTATAATATGACGGAATTTTCGTCATATTTCCGCTTTTGATGAAAAATGTTATAGTTGAGCTATCTTCTTCCCAAATTCGGCGTGTCTTGGGCTTAATATGTCCAACAATTAGTATGTTTAGTTAACAACTAAATTATAAGTTAGCTGGAAAATATATTATATTTAACATACAGCCAGCTAACTTATATTTATTTGTCAATTTTTTTGAAAATTTGTTTTTTATACCCTGTACCGTATGGTACTAAGGGTATATTAAGACACCCCAAAGTTACCTAAAATATGATCAGGGTGAATAGAGAAGTCGATATACCCATGTCCGTCTGTCCGTCTGTCCGTCCGTCTGTCCGTCCGTCCGTCCGTCCGTCCGTGTGAACGCCTAGATCTCAGAGATGGTAAGAGCTAGAGTTACCAAACTTTCACATTAGATCCCATATTATTCCATAGGAGGCAAGTTTATTTTATTTTTTTGATATCGGGGATAAATTATATAGCTCCCATGGGGATGTTTGAGACGACCTCGACAAAAAAAAAGCGTTTCAGATGAATAATTCGTTTGTTTATGAAGATATCGTAACGAAATTTGGCATTCGAAAGTTTTTTATAGTTCCCAATCACTGTACCAAATTTGATCGAAATCGGTTGACTATATCATATAGCTCCCATAGGACCGATCGGCCAAAATAACTTTTTAAAGAAAAATTCGCTACATTTCGTTTTTTAATAAAGATATCGTAACCAGATTTGGCGTTTGGAAATTTTTTTAATGCACTTAAGCAATGTGCCAAATTTGAACAAAATCGGTTGACTATATCATATAGCTCCCATAGGTCCGATCTTCAAAAAATCGATTTTTTAACAAAATTTGTTGTGTTTCGTTTGTTTGTTAAGATATTGGGATCAAATTTGACATTCGTGAGTATTTTATAGTTCCTAAGCACTGTACCAAATTTAATCCAAATCGTTTGACTAGATCATATAGCTCCCATAGGACCAATCGGTCCAAAAACACGTTTTTATACAAAATTCGATGTGTTTTGTTTGTTTGTTAAGATATTTGAAATAAATTTGGCATTCATATCTTTTTTAAGGTATTTAAGCACTGTGTCAAATTTTATTGAAATCGGTTGACTATATCATATAGCTCCCATAAGAACGATCGGTCAATAAAAAAATTTTTGCTTAAAAATTCTTCTGTTTTTGGTTTTTTGTGCAGAAATCAGACTTTATTACAAGCTAGTGGTACAGGGTATCCTAAAGTCGTCCGCGCCCGACTTTACGTCCGCCATTTTTTTGTTTTGTTCTTGTCTTAATAAGTTTGCCCCCAGTCAATTGTTTGTGTTTATATCGAGTAAATTTCCTTCCATTGAGGGCATTTCGAGTATTTTTTTTTTTAAATATCCTTTAAAACTCCTCTTCCTCTATTCTGAAAGCACATTTTTGTATATGTTCCTATGAAGCAGAGTTAGTACGAGTACATCTTTATGTTCAACTAGTTTAAAACTTACCTCAATCTGGTCAGGGGGGTAATAGTGAACGTCAGAATAGGGGCACTTGATGTACCCTAGATGTTTATGGCGTTGCAAACATCTTGGCACATGAGTCACCACTCAGTGGGGCAACATGCGATGCTCTGAATCGAATGGGCATATTGCCATCCCTTGTGAGTCAATCACAGTGTCGTCGCTGACTTCATTTGCACCAGACATTATTTTCTATTATCTTGGATGCATTTTAGAAATTAAAAGATTTTATAGCAGAAATTACTTACATCACTTTATAGAACTTTTAAAAAAAAAAAATTTTTTTTTTTAATGACTTCAAGTCCAAATTTTTTTTATTTTATTTTTTTTCACCAAAATTCACGTCCAAATTTTTTCGAAAAAAAATACATGAAAAAATAAATTTTTTATTATATTTTCTTTTTTCTTTCGAAACCACGCGAAAACAAAGTTTTAGTACTGCAGGTCGAAAATTTTTTTTTTTATTGTTTTTTGCTAAATTTTAGTTGATTTTACTTAAAAATATTTGTCCAAAAAAAAAAAAAATAATTTTTTTTTTTTAATATATATTTTTTTTTTTTTTACGAGAAACTGAAGTCGACCGAACACGTTAACACACAAATTAAAAGTGACCTAAAATGAAAGGAAATCCATAAGGTTTACTTGACGTCTAAATCTTTGTATACAAAGCCAACTTCGATGTCAAAACTTGTTAAGCTATTCAGTTCATATAGGAAAGGTTATAAAGTCGATATATTATCGATTAAATCTGGCAATTTGGCTGTTATAACAATTTTAAGAAGAGAAATACAGCGATAAGTATTTAGTTCTTGAAACTGCCGGAACACACTAACATTATGGTTTAAAAATGTTTAAGGTATATGTGAATTTTTTCACTATACATGGATAGTTTGACCTTTGAATAAGCCACGGATAAAGGAAATCCGATGTCAAAATAAAGTGAGTTAACTTAACAGATAATGGGCATCGTCGAAGTTCAACCAACCCTGGTTCAATGAAGCGAAAGATCTACACTATAAAGCAAAAATATAGTAGAACTTATTGCAGACAAACTAGAACGTCTTTCTTACAACTTTTCTCTCATTTATGGAGATGAAACCCTCATCTCAATGAACTAGTCTAGCCCGCCTATCTTTAGCTTTAAATTAGTTTTTTTAGGTTGGTAGTAGACATTTTTTCAGTTGGTATTTTGATTTTTCTTCACAATCTTGTATATCAGAATCGTGTCATTGCACATTTATTTAAGCTATAAATTATTATTTGAAACTGAACTCTTATTATCTCTGTATTATTATTTACCTTAACTATAAATGTTATAGATAAAAACCGTGAAATAACTAAAGTTGTATTGAATGAAGAATTTAGCAAAAAAATCTTCGATAACACTGGCCAACATGGTTTAGTTGTAGGAAAGCTAAGGGTTAAGGGTTTTACTCGTCTCCCAAGTTGGGAGACTTGGGCTGATGGCAGCCCCTGTGGAAACCTCCGGTGGCAATAAAGGTTCACTAATGGGTCCAAAACTGAGCACGGTGTAGGTGTTGGAATCGTTGGACCCAACACCAGAATCTCTACCGCAATGGGTATCTGGCCCAGCGTCTTTCAAGCGGAGATTCATGCCATAGTTATCTGCGTCCTTAATATCCTTCACAAGGGAACTAGGGGAGCAAACATATGCATCTATTCAGATAGCCAAGCTGCTATTAGGGCATTATCATCATTGAGCATCTCCTCCAGGAAAGTTAAAGAATGCCATAACCACCTCCAAACCCTGTCTGTGCCTGGACACTCGGAAGTGGAGTAGCACGATTGCTGACGATGTAGCACGACTTGAATACATCTCCTTTCCGTTTTGTGGTATTGGCTGATCCACAATCAAAATCATGATAAACAAATGGGCCGCAGGAGAACATAGGAGATACTGGTTCTTCGTAAGCAAAAGTGCTTGTTAAATCTCTGGATATAATCAAGACAAAACTACTTGGCCGAACGGACTTATCTGACCTATCACCACACTGTTAGATACCATCTACAGAAAATTGGACTATCGGGCTCTTCTGCATGCAGACTCTGTCTCGAGGACGATGAAACCACCAGACTTATGCTCTGTGACTGCCCAGCGCTGGTATGGGACAGAGCCTGTCACAGGGGAAAGGAACGGATTAGTCCCTTCCATCTTAGGTCAATACCAACAAAGACCTACTCCTATTCATGTGAAAAGCGGGAAGTCTTTTGTTTTAACCTTAGGGTATGGTACAAAAGACCTTTTGGTCACAGTGCCCAACCTCTTTGTGAGGAACCCTTTTTAGGGAGAAAAAAAAGAGAGTTATATCCGACGTAATTTGCTGCGTAGAATCGAAATCTGGCGTCAGAATTGGTCCGTCATGTCCGAATTTTAAGACATTTAACGTTAATTATCCGAAAAACGCAGTTTTTTCTATTTTTAGGTTATGTTCAGGGTGCAAAAGTTTGTTTTGGTCTGTCTCTCCGCTATACGTTTACTACAATGGTGAGAATCGTCGCGCTTTCATCGCTACTCCCAACAAGCAGTTCAAGCAGTTTGTCTGTTGCCTTATTGGTAAAATAGGTTCACATCTGTGAGGCGGCAGCTTGTGACGTCATAAGAAAAAAAACAAATAAATAAATGTTTCTGTTTTACCAATAACAAAATAGGAGTTCGATTATGTTGAAAGTCCGGTTCCAAATTCAAGAACTTAAGAAAGATATGCAGACAATATGGCAAAGTTTAAAAAAATATTTGGAAATTCTATGTCTTATTTGGCCGTTGTACTCAGTAGAGGGTCCAAAACCCGCTGAATAAAAATTATTATTTACTAAATTTTTGTATTTGTTAAGATTATATTGATGCCTGAAATTTCACGAAAAATTACTAAATTTTGGTTTTAAGTGGTCGTGAGCTTTAATAGGTTAAAGCTTAACCCTCAACTGATAATTCTATCTTTATTTTTATTTTTTTATTTTAATTTAACGATTAGTAAAATAAGAACTATAGTTTATTGTTGAGAGCCTTTTTACTTATAGTGTTTTTATGCTCAAGTGCCTTTAATTTTGTATGGTAGCTATGTAAAAAAGTGGAATATTTTAGATCAAATCTCAAATAAATCAAAATATATAAAGAGATCTTTCGGTTCTAGAGGGCAGGTACAATTTCTTGGTGCTGTTTTTTTAAATGTATTTATTTTTAGTTCTATGCTTTTATTTACTTGCTGATTTATTGGTCGTATGTGAAAGATATTTCTTCTGTTTGACGTTCGAATCGCAAAAAAGGTTAACTCTTTAAAACGAGCTTGTTCATCCGATCAGTCCGTACATTGATATTTAAGCAATTTCATTATTTGGTTAAATGCTTATCCATCTATTTGAAATGATTTGGTTCCAAATACATTTCCAAAGACCACAAAACTCTCTGCCTGTAATCACTTTATTTCTAAACCACGTTCCATTTCTATAAAAGTTAAAACATGTTGAAAGGATAACTAATGAATTAGATTATAGATTTTTTTATTGACTGTAATGTATTTCTTATGCTACCATTATTTATATATATTTTTATTTATTTTTATTTTCGTCTTTTTGTTAAAATTTCAGCAGCAAACACGTTTGTAGGAAACAATCATGCTTGCAATAGTTTCCTGTCTGATTGTAAAACGATTATCTATATGTATGGCTTAAATATGTGCGCATCGTTTTCTGTTGCTCCTTTGAGCTCATAAAGGATGCGCACACATACACACACACGACAACTACACACAGACTGTGGGACTTCCGTTTGATGGAAAATAAAGAAAACGAATTGAGTGCACAAGAACTGGCCAACTTGCTGAAGGATCTAAAGATGAAGCTACCAACCAGTTGCCTTGTTGCATCAAAGAATGCCACTGATTAAAGTCAGCAGCAAGATGGAAAGAAGAAGCAGCACAGCAGCACATAGCCAACTTGCCAACGGATTGAGTTTGGCTAAAAGCAGGAATTGCTCAGCAAGTGAGTAGCGCTTGGAAACGAGGTAAGCAAGTAAAATAGCTTTGGTATTGCTTTACATTACCTATGAAGTAAATAAGGAATTTGAGATGCTGCACTGCAGCAACGGCAGCAGGAGCAGTAGCAGCTCACTAAAGCACTGTAAAAAGGCATTAAAGGATTACGTAGTTTGGAATTTACTATTTGCTATGGAGTATAATATGGTCATGCATTGGGCGCTGGATGCTTTGTCATGCAGTTTGGAATTTTTTCTTTCTTTAAAGCAGCTAAGGACAAAACGAAGGATAAAGCAAGTAAATAAAAAAATAACGATGACAGAACATTGATAACCAATTGTTTGGTAATATGGCTGGGATCTAATACTAATATTAAAGTTATGCGTTTGGTCTGAATGGACAGAAAGTTATTGAAGTTAGAATATTTGAGGTTAAAAATTTGTTTTTAGAAGATATTTGAAAGATAGTGTTTATAACTAGTGGAGAAGTTGGCCAACATCTAAGTTTTCGATATTTTTAACTTTAATACATCGATTTTGCGATAAACCGAAGTTCATGTGGTGACTATTTTTTGAATGCTTTTTTTCCCGGAAGGCTGCCAAAGAGGTCTGTTGACCATATGTCAGATAAAGCAAAAGACTCGCTTTTCCGCATGAATAGCAGTAGGTCTTTTGTTGTATGATCTAATATGGAAGGGACGAACCGTTCCTTTTCCATGTGACAGGCTCTGTCCCATACCAGCGCTGAGCAGTCACAGAATATGTCTGGTGGTTTCATCGTCTTCTAGACAGACTCTGCACTTTGAAGAGTCCGATAGGCCAATTTTCTGTAGATGATATCTAACAGTGTGGTGGCCAGATAGGTAAGCTACCAGGAGCTTTAGGTCCGCTCTGCCACGACCTTTTGTCTTGATTGCATCCAGAGGTTTGACAAGCACTTATGCTTGACGAAGCCCCGGAAGGAGAACTAGTATTTCCTATGTTCTCCTGCGGCCCATTTGTTTATCATGGTTTTGATTGTGGACCAACCAATACCACAAAACGCGCAGGATATGTAGACAGGGTGGAGGCACTCTGTCGTGCTAGATCGTCAGCGATCGTATTACCATCACCTCCTGAGTGTCCAGGCACCCAACATAGCACGACTTTGTTCGGGCGGATGGGGTTTGGAGGTAGTTATAGCATTCTTTAACCATCCGGGAGGAGATGCTCCAGGAAGACAATGCCCTAATGGCAGCTTGGCTATCTGAAAAAATGCATATGTTTGCGCCCCTAGTTCCCTTGAGAAGGATACTAAGGGCGCAGATCTCTATGGCATGAATCTCCGCTTGAAAGACGCTGGGCCAGATGCCCATTGCGGTAGAGAATCTGAATAATGCAGATGTTTGCTCTCCTAGTTCCCTTGAGAAGGATACTAAGGGCGCAGAATTTCTATGGCATGAATCTCTGCTTGAAAGACACTGGGCCAGATGCCCATTGCAGTAGAGATTCTGGTGTTGGGTCCAACGACTCCAACACCTGCACCCTGCTCAGTTTTGGACCCATCCGTGAACCATTGTTGCCACCGGAGGTTTCCACAGGGGCTGCCATCAGCCCAAGTCTCCCGACTTGGGAGAAGAGATCTAACTTTCTTGTTATGAAATAATTCCGTGATCATAGGATCTAATCCAAAGAAGATCGATACGTCAGGAAGGGCATATATATGTGACCAGTGTCAATTGCCAAGATTCCAGAAGTGATCTGGATACGTAGTAGACTCTACATGGCTGACTTTTGTATGAAAATGTGCAGTGGTGTGAGTCCAAAGACTGACTCCATGACAGCTGTCGGTTAGGTACGCATAGCTCCCGAGAGAGATATGCATAGTAATCTTTGAAGCTTGCTGCATTTCTTAATGGCCACATTTTGTTGCGTCTTGGGCCACCACACAATGGCTGCATATATGACGTTAGGTCGTACCATCATACGGTATAGCCATTCTATAATATGGGGGCTGAAGCCCCATGTGCTGCCTAAGAATTTTCTACAAGCCCACATGGCTCGAGTAGCTTTGGAGAGCACTAGTTCTAATTGGGAGTCCCGTTGAGTCGCCAGTCTAAGAGCACACCTAGATATTTGACCTGGTCTGAATACTTTACCTTTGTGTTCTTTATAACAAGGTTCTAAAGCTCCATGTTGTATCTCTTTGTGAAGGGAACAATCACAGCTTTCTAGGGGTTGATGCTAAGCCCTTCAGTTAGACACCAGTTTAAGGTAATTTGTAGAGCATTATCCATCATCTCTCTGATGGTACTTTCGTATTTACCCGTCATTATGATAGCCAGGCCATCTGCGTACCCAATGGCTTTATAACCAAGCACTGCCAGCTTAGTTAAACGTTCATCGACTTAGAGAGACCATAGCAGGGGAGATAACACATCTCCTTGTGGGCAACCCTTTACAGCTTTTATGCTGGCTGTTGTACCATCTAGAGATGTGGTTATATCGCTCTGTCGGAGCATGGATGCGATCCATGCGGTCACGTGTGGTTCTATGTTCCTACGTGCCAACGCTCTAGATATGGAACCAAAGTCAGTATTGTCGAAAGCTCCCTCGACATCCAGGATTGTGTACAAAGCTATGTTCTTGGAGGCAAAAGTGTTTTAAATCTTTCTGACAAGGTTGTGTTAGGTTATCCTTCAGATGTGGGTTATGGATGGCCACCAAAAACCAATAAAACGAGATAACTTGCATATTATGTAAGAACCATTGTATCGGGCTTTTTCAGACTTCAGATTCAGCTGCCCAAAGTCCAGAAGGGGTGCCTCTGTCACATGTAAAGTTTACACCACTTTATTTTGTGATCCTGTAAGTTATAACAAAAAATGTTTTGTTCCAGATAGAATTGCAGTCTCATAATCTTTAAACTAATTTTAGATCCATTCCCATGTCGTGTTTTGATTTAAGCGAACTCCGTTTGTAGCTTACTAGATTGCCAGCCTTCCTACACAAGCGCAATTTTTCGATAATCGAAATAAAAATATCGATGATCGGTATAAAATAAAAAATATCTATGCATCGATATAACATCCATGCTACTTCCAGCACTAATACCAATAGTGCAC
>JBAMAX010003542.1:0-13529 GCA_037043745.1 Chymomyza amoena | reverse complement strand
GAGTATTAATGAGGACAACGAGCTGGTGCTAACTTGCGCATACATATGAATGCATACATATTATACATACATATATGCAATCGCTACGAGCTGTTTGTATGTTTGTTGTTGTTATGCTGAAGTACTTCGAGTCTATTAGACCTTACCAATGTCTGAAAGCCACTGGCAGATCAATTAAAAAGGCCATAAATTCATTTTGGAAAATTACCTTTACTCAATTCAAGATACAAAATGTGTAAAAATAATACGAAATTTAGAAACAATTTACTTTCGCTCAATATGGCCACCTTTTGCCTTCACTATGGCCTTGAGACGGTCCAAAATGAATCGCAAGCTGCCCCAATGTGACTTGCAGGTATTTTGGCCCACTCGTGGACAATGGCTTTTTTCAGCGCCTCGAGACTGTTGTATCTTTTAGTTCGACCTTGCTCTCCAAAATGGCCCAAAGAGAATAATCCATCGGATTCGCGTCTGGTGAATTCGAGAGCCATTGTGTGGACGTTATGAAGTTCGGAACGTTGTTTTTCAGCCATTCTTGGTTCACTCGAGCTTTGTGAGACGGTGCCGAGTTCTGCTGAAACGTCCATGGTCTGCCACCGAAATGTTTGTCTGCCCACGGCTTCAAAGCAACCTCCAGAATACTTTCCCGATAATATTGCGCATTAACCTTGACGCCAGGCTCGATGAAAACGATTGGAGAGCGCCCATCTGCAGTTACAGTGGCCCAAACCATTATCTTTGGCGGGTGCTGCCTCCTGGTGGCCAATCGATGACTCAAATTCTCGTATGAACGGTCCCTCAAGTAAACCCTATCGTTTTGAGAGTTTACAAATTGCTCAATTCAAAAAATTTTCTCGTCAGAAAACACAATGTTCGGCAATTGACCGCTTTCGGCCAAGCGAAGCAACTCCTTCGCTCTCTTAAGTCTGACTTGTTGCTGCTTCGGTGTGAGATCATGTGCCTTTTGGATCTTGTAAGGCTTGACCTTGAGATCATTTTTCAGTATGCGACGGATGCTACGGTCAGATATTTTCAGTTCTTTCGCCATTTGATTGGCACTTCGTCGGGGATTTCGCTCAAGTCGCTTCTTCACTTTTTGAACCAACTCACGTGACGTTGCAGTCTTTTGATGACCACCTCCATGACGTTTTGCGATGCTACCAGTATCATTGTAACGAGTTATGGTGCGATAAACGAAAACTTTATTTACTTTAATGGTTCGAGCTCACGAACAATCGCTGGTTGTGATTTTCCAGCTAAATATAATGCAACTACACTATTACGTTTGAATTATTTGAATCCATTACTGATTTTTTTTTTCGCGTTTACTTACGGCAAAATGCTTTCGTGCGCTTGTAAACAATACTCTAAACTGTCATTTAGCTAACTTACAGGCAGCTGATGCCCGTGCGTCAGCTGCGCGAGCGGTCTGAATTTGGTTACACTTCGAGTGCCGGACCCTGTAGGTACAGTTTTTATTTATTTTTATTTGATTAGTTTAATAATTTAACCGATTGTGAGCATTACTCTGTTGTTTGTCACATCAGCATCAAATCTTTTCATCTATGGAAATCAACTGTGATCTAATTTTTTGTAATTGTGTTACAGGTGTGCAATATATGTAAATTCAATATATTTTGTGATTTCATATCGAAGTTCAATCAAAATACTCGCTGCTCATTTTAGGACAGCTGGGAATTTAACACTTGTAGGCACCTACAGTTTACCAGTTGTGGGCACCTATTTAAAATGTTATTTTTAGCCATGTCAAGTCAAAAAATAAATTTGGATGCCTACATTGAAGCCATTAAATGGTGCAAAATTGACAATGCGCCCGTAAAATCGCCTGCCCAGGCCTATGGCGTTACTTGGGCGCTATCTTGAAAAAGTCGATGAGCAGCTGGGCGATATTGCGACTATCGAAGATGGTGTCTTCTTGGATTTTATGCGTAGATGTACCCAGCGTGTGCCATCCAATCAAGTAATTTTGTTGTTTAATACATTCATTTGTTTCCTCCGTACAAACACAAGATCTTTACTTAAAACCAGGAGTATAAACTGGTTCGGCACTGTCACGTCTTCAACATAAATGAACTCAAGGAATTGGCTTATGAATTTGCCAAAAAGCTAGGTGAAGAAAGGATGGCTGTCACTGGTATTATAAATTCATGGCACGCCATTGTCAAGTAGTATTGCGTATGCCCGAACAGACGTCCATGAATCGGTTTAACGACATTTGCGAGACGTACGCCAAGCCATCGACATCGAGAACTACCTCGATGAGTAGTAGCCTCTCGGTTTTAGAGGTAGTAGGTACTCTGTAAGGAATTAACTCACTGAAGCTTTCAAACCGTGGCCAAAAATCCTTCCGAAGCGACGATCATAATTCGTCGCGAACTAAAGCAGCTAAGACCACACTTGCCAAGCAATCCTCGAAGAGTTTCAGCAACAGTGTTGGCTAAACGTGCCAAGAGAACAGCAGTAAACCCGTCGACTAGATGCTCCAGTGTAAAGAATGCAATAGAAAGCTCAGATGCTGATGAAAAATAATTTTTTCACTTAAAGTTTTTGTTTGTGGCCACCAGACGCTCAAGAAGATTACCAGAAATAACTTGCCACTTCGCGGTAATGGTTCAATATGTGCCAAAATTCACAAGAAA
Organism: Chymomyza amoena; assembly: GCA_037043745.1. Classification (NCBI taxonomy): domain Eukaryota; kingdom Metazoa; phylum Arthropoda; class Insecta; order Diptera; family Drosophilidae; genus Chymomyza; species Chymomyza amoena. Next base: position 10,869 of record JBAMAX010003542.1, on the reverse strand, counting down.
AGTTTTGTTTTGCGGTATTAAAAAAAAGCTTCCGCAAAACGGATAACCGAAAATATTCTCTTAGCTTATAAACATTACTTCGGACTCGAAGCTAAATTTATAAATGAGTCAAGATGGGCGACTACTGCTGGATGCAAATTCTTGACCATATTACTTTACGCAAACGAAGAAGCTTGAGTGAAAATATTTTTTTTCGACCAAAAGTGTGATTTTAGTTTTCGATTTAATGTCTCATCGTAACGAAATATTAACGAGAATCTAAAGTAAGGGCCCAAAATATGTTTTTCGAAAATATCTCGAAAACGGTGCTTAAGAAAGAAAAAATATGCATATATGTTATGTTATATGTCTAATAATGATATTTATTTTTGTGTTATGGTCTGTTAGAGCGTCTTATCAAGGGCATCGTATTCATAATTGATCAATCTAATACAGCCTCTTATTGTCTTCTACATTAATCTCTATAAAACTGTCAATCCAGTCTTTATTGAACCGTCGCGGAAGATTAATAAAATTCCACGCTGGCTCAGTTATTATTATCTACAAAAACGTCAGATTGGACTTGCCAATGCGAAACAAATCAATATGGCGATCGGTTCTGTTGATAACATGAAGCAGGTTGAGATTGGTCTTCAGTAGACATCGATCGATAGCTCTCACTATTAATAGCGAAGTTAAGCATCAAAAATGGAAAACTGAACATTTTGTGGGCTAGCACCGTAAGTAAAATATCTCCTTTCGAAAAATTCCTACTGAAGCTAGATTCATTGAAAGAACCTTCATTAGGGTAAATTTTTTACCAGCTGTCTGTGTAGTTCTTCCCAATCGAGAGTCTTTTTATAACCTTGTTTCACGAATTGATGTGATTGCGGTGGTAATGAACCAATTTATACAGTTTAGTACTTGTTTTCGGGTATAACTTTATTCTCTAAATACAAAGTTCAAGAATTTTTTACAGAATATGACTATGAAACATGACTTCTCTGAAAATTTTGCTTATCTGGGATAATTGGTTTAGTTGTGATGGCAGTTCTTTTCTAAAAATTAGGTATTTCAAATTTATGGAAGCTTGCATTAGAAAAAACATTTTTAATAGGTTTTCGTAGAGGTGTAGAGAGAAAATGCGGTCCAGCGGGGTAAATTACTCCGAGCCCCTGAGAAAACGTCGTGCTCAGGGGGGACTTTGCTAGAAGCTATTAATACAAAATTTGATATTTGAAGTATCAATAAAGTCAGAAAGATAAACAAAGTTTGCAAAGTTGTTATCATTTGTTTATATGATGAAATGGAATAGTGTTTTGACCAGTCAAAACAATCTCTTATTTCCATTTTTATTGTTTGTTGTTTTTTATTTGTTGTTAAATAAAATATATTTCAAGTGAAAAAGATTCATTGGCTGTTTACCATTAAATCGTTTAGACCTATAATTTGCAATCTGTTCCACATTATAAGCCCTCAAACATGTCACAGCAATGACGGCTTTAATAATCAGTTCAACAACCCTGCATACCTTTTTCACAAATAAATATATTATTTATAGAATTTTTTAAAAGGGTTAAGCCGAAATATTTTACGAAAATGTCAACATTTCTGATAAAATAGCTAATTGTTAAATGTCTTCTTAAGATCATGCCAGAATAAAAAGCTAATGAATACTTTAAAGCTATAACTTTGGTTAGCACATTTACTTCATGGATATTCATTCCACTCAACTGCTAAAAAAAAATGATTCAACAAATTTGTGTTTTTTTAAGCAAATGAAATATTAACAAATGTTTTTGTTTGTTAGAGAGCAATCAGTGTTGCACCATTTATTCGTTGAAACATAGTATGAAAAACTGCTCTATTTTAGTTCTAGAACAGAAACGGATAAACAAAATAGACTTTTACAAAAGGGCTTAGAAAAGTTTTTATAAGGAAATTATATTAGATCTCACAATGCACAGTGGTCGAAAAAGCGGAAATTTTGGCATATACTCGAGGAAGTTACTTACAGTGCTGAAACTTATAGCAAATTTTTACAAAGTTTCCGATCCGATATGTGTATGTTATATTATAAAATAATAATGTAAAATGTTCGGCTTAGGAATAACAATGAAAAATATTTTAAATTTATTTCAGGAAACTATTGCAAGCTGACAAAAAAAAACATTTGTAATTCATTAAAATGAAAATTAATATTTTATTTTTATATTAATAATATGGTTAATAAAAATTGCGACCCTTAGAGCTCCTCGACTAGCTCAACTTTATTATAAGAGATGGCTCATGAATTGATACTTTAACAGATGGGTCAAAAAGTCTTTGGCCTGACATACAGATTGCGACATCAGTTGATTATCCTTATGCTTTTTAAATACTACCATCTTTCAAATGCATCCTGTGAAAATTTCAAGTCAAACTGTTTATAATAACCCAAGTTATAGACGTTCAAGGGACGGTACTTTTGTGTTTACAAAAATCATGGAATCAAAGCAATTTTGTGTGTTAATTTATCATTGTTTTTTTATGGGAAAAAATACCGTCATAGCCCACCAATGGCTTGAAAAGTGTTATAAGGAATCTGCACCATCAAAATCAAGTGTTAAATACTGGTACGCTGAGTTTAGACGCGATCGTACAGACACCGATAATGCTGAACGCTCTGTTCGTCCAAATGAGGCAGTTACGGCTGAAAACAGTTATCAAAAGGTACAATTTTCACCATAATACACGAACATTTGGGAATAATAAAGCTGTTTTCAAAGTGGGTGCCGCGTTTCCTCAAACCAAAAGAAAAACAACAACGAATGGAAACTTCCCAGAAAGGACAAAATCAACGAATTGGGCTTCGAATTGCTTCCCCACCCACCGTATAGCCCAGATCTGGCCCCCAGCGATTACCACCTTTTCTCCCAGCTCAAAAAGATGGTCTGTGGCAAGAGACTTCGCTCTAATGAGGAGGTGATCGCCGAAACTGAAGAGTATTTTGAAGGCCTCGGCACATCGGTCTACAACACCGGTATTGAAAAGTTAGAGAAGCGGTGTAATGCTTGTATCTCAGCCAAAAAGAACTACTTTGATGAATAAATATGAATTACTGTAGAAAATTGTTTTTTTCTTAGTTAGGCCAAAGACTTATTGACCCACCTGTTATGCCCGCCGAAAAGAGCTTTGCTTTTAACAGCAAATGCTGGGAGGTTTCCTCCTCAGCTTTACAAAACCTGCATATGTTTGAAAATAAGATGCCAATAGTAGACAAGCTCTTTCTATGTGATTTTTTTTTTGAAGCTATTCAAGGTAGAGGAACCAAGAAGATACTTAGCTCTTCACGACTAGACCTTTTTGCCAATGCCGCAGTAGTTTCGAAGCACCATTCTTCGCTAGTTCAGTAGTTGCTGCATTCCCAGGAATGTTCTTATGTCCCGGGACCCATCTAAAGAAGACTCTATTCCAATGTCCCAGATGGTCCAGCAACCGCATTAATCGTGGCTTGACTGTCTTGACAGCACTGATCCCAACGGGCACTCAAAATTTAACATTTATATTTGTTTTTAATTAAACATAAATAATAATTCGAGGGCTTTAAGTTATTGCCAAAAAAAGTTGAGATTTTGTATACCATGATACATGTAGCTCCGAAATCGAGTCGCACTTTATAATTTATAAATATTACTTTAGAAAAAAAATAAAATTCAGTTTAAGAACTTGATTTTTTAAAATATATTTAAGTAGTTCTAAAGATTTTTTTCTCTTTTGGCTGCTTTGCTTTAAGGGTACCACCACCTCCGACTACCAATATACGAATTTTTTAATTTCTTAGCTGCCTAAAAGTATGCTATAATAACATTTTTTTAAAAGTTGTATTTTTAGATGTATAATTTGAAAATTGGATAGCACACTTATAAATATGCAGGGTCAAAATATGTTAAAATTATTAACTTTCACGAAAAAACGTAAAAGTTGAAATACTGTTTTTTTTTGTTTTATTATTTAAATAAATAATTATGGTTTTCAAAAACCAGATTTATTAGTGGTGGCTTCGAAAACTAAAACTGTTTGGGGCTATAACTTCAAAACCATTTATAGGTAGACAATTTTTTCAATGTATGTGGGGCCCTTATTTATATCTGTGAAAGTATGATCCAATTCCAATTAACAGTTTTTATACCCTGTACCGTATGGTACCAAGGGTATATTAAGTTTGTGCAAGCCGAAAATATATGTAACATATAGAAGGAGACGTCGGAGACACCCCAAAGTTACCTAAAATATGATCAGGGTGAATAGAGAAGTCGATATACCCATGTCCATCTGTCCGTCTGTCCGTCCGTCCGTGTGAACGCCTAGATCTCAGAGATGGTAAGAGCTAGAGTTACCAAACTTTCACATTAGATCCCATATTATTCCATAGGAGACAAGTTTATTTTATTTTTTTGATATCGGGAATAAATTATATAGCTCCCATGGGGGTGTTTGAGACGACCTCGACAAAAAAAGCGTTTTAGATGAATAATTCGTTTGTTTATGAAGATATCGTAATTTTGGTATTCGAAAGTTTTTTATAGTTCCCAATCACTGTACCAAATTTGATCGAAATCGGTTGACTATATCATATAGCTCGGTCCGGCCAAAATAACTTTTTTAAAAAAAATTCGCTATATTTCGTTTTTTAATAAAGATATCCTAACCAGATTTGGCGTTTGGAAATTTTTTAGACCACTTAAGCATTGTGCCAAATTGAACAAAATCGGTTGACTATATCATATAGCTCCCATAGGTCCGATCTTCCAAAAAATCGATTTTTTAACAAAATTTGTTGTGTTTCGTTTGTTTGTTAAGATATTGGGACCAAATTTGACATTCGTGAGTATTTTAAAGTTCCTAAGCACTGTACTAAATTTAATCCAAATCTTTTGACTAGATCATATAGCTCCCATAGGACCAATCGGTCCAAAAACACGTTTTTTATACAAAATTCGATGTGTTTTGTTTGTTTGTAAAGATATTTGAAATAAATTTGGCATTCATATCTTTTTTAAGGTATTTAAGCACTGTGTCAAATTTTATTGAAATCGGTTGACTGAATCATATAGCTCCCATAGGAACGATCGGTAAAAAAAAATTTTTTGCTTAAAAATTCTTCTGTTTTTGGTTTTTTGTGAAGAAATCGGACTTTATTACAAGCTAGTGGTACAGGGTATCCTAAAGTCGTCCGCGCCCGACTTTGCGTCCGCCATTTTTTTTAAATAAATTACATTTTTATTTAAAGTTTTTTTTTCCATTTTTGGTTTAGATTATTTATATTTAAAAAAAGGGATGCTGAAACTTCCTAAAAAAATAGTTCAATCCTCTACGAACAAGTGTGTAAAATTTCTGCATTCTAAAAGTACTTTTATGGAAATGCCAGATTTTTGGTGAAAATAAAAGAATCACAGTGCAATCGGAGGGAATATTATTAATACGTATGTTAATAAATATTTAATGTTTAACTTTATTTAAATTTTCAGTGGATATTAACAAGAATTGAATAATTTCAGCTGTGAAATGGTTAATTTGCACCGTTCGGTTGAAGTTATCTCTAGATTTGATGGCAGCCGATATAGGATCTCGTATGGTCCAATGAGCAATAATCATAATCATAATAATCTGTCTATTGTATTATGTACATATGTAAATAACACAAATCCATAATACTCCTGAATTTTGGGTTGGGTACAGACACAAAAAATTTAGCCATACCTTTAAGTGCGACTAAATCGTTATGCAACCTGCTGACAAGTTTAATTTGCCAAATAAAGTATTTCAAGCATTCTTGCATTAGCATTAATAAATTAAATGCATATAATATTTATGACATAGTTATGCGAGTTAAACGAATTTAAAGCGCCCTAAAAGGGTTTTCATATTGGATGAACAACGTTCGACCGAGCGACCTAGTAAACGTTTTGGGTTCATCATCAGATGGCAGGCGGCAAAAAGGTTAAGCCTGAAATATTGATAACGGTTTAACACAACAAAACAAAGCATAAAAAACAATAAAAAGGGATCACTCATCAATAAGGACATGCCGTTGAAATTGCGTGCCAAATATGCCTTTGACGCATATTTTGTAGTCCTTTGTCTTAATTTTGCCTGCCAAAAGGTAACCAAGCGCAGCCAGCAGCTTCATCAGCAGCCCCCTTTACGAACTCCCCCTATCGCTCCTTGTCACCGCTACTGTGCCGTCCACGCCCAGACCAGAAAAAAGGAGGCTTAGATGGTGTTAGGTTGTGCGTAGAGCTACCAAATTGAATTACACGTACTTTGCGCATAAACGAGAATGAAATAAAATTGAACAACGAGCCAAGCAGCAAGTGGAAACAAGTAGGTCGTTCAGAGTCGGAACATACCGACTATAATATACACTGTATCCTAGATTATTATTAATTAGTTTTAAGTCGATTTGAGGCTTTATTAATATTATGTTGTGGGAGTTTTGGCTTTTTCCCCTCATTTTCCTTATTTATTTATAAGTTACAACAATAAATCAAATTTATCAAACTTTGATGCCTTCTTGCCTCCCTAATTCATGTGCCTAAAATGTTCTTGAACATTTGGGAGGTTTTTAAATTATCAGAACCGAGGCTTTTCTTGGCTGGACATGTGCATCTAGTCTGTAGTCCCTTTAGATCTACTACTACCTTTTACAAGAAGTTCCCGGAATCATCAAAGTATGGCGTTCTCAGTCACTCAATCTGATGTCTCTTTTTTTTTTTCTTAAGCTCTAAGAAATTTTCATCTTGATCATCTGCGATTGTGCGAGTTTTCGATTGAATTTGAAGTATTAATTTTGGTCATTGAAAAGTCGAATTTGGCTCCGATGGCCATACCGCAAACCGATTATAAAAGGTGTTTCGAAGATTGGATCAAGCGCTGGCATAAGTGCATATCAGTCGATGGGGAATACTCAGAAGGGGACAATATCGATTTTGATTTTCTAAAAAATTCCGGAAACTTTTTGATCAAGGTTGTATATTTCATTGTAGTTGCTAAGTTTTGCCTTGGACAAGAAGTGTTTTGGAATCATTGAGGATTTTCCACCAACGTGTTTCAATGGCTTATTTGCCGCTGGAAGAAAAACTCAATTCTGTTTTATGGTTAAGCCTGACGTTGTGCGTGGCAAAATATTTAAGCGTTTCAAGCAGAAAGGCTTCAAATCATTGAAGATTTCTGCATTCAGGTTGGCCGTAACTTTATTCATGCTCTACGGTTCGAATTCAAAAAACTTAGAATTTAAACTAAGATTCTTTTTCTTTAACTTAGCTTAGTTGTACGGACTATTACAATGGAAACTTATTTGAGCGCCAAGAGAATTTTCCCAAGCCGCAGGGTTGTCATACCATGTCAAATTCAGCATATTTAGGTGGCAGATTCTTTAAAAATTAGACCACATAGGATTTACCTATATTTAGACTATTATTCGGGTCCCATTAAAATCCGCGTCTACTCGTGTCTAAAGCATCTAAGCGTTACAAACTAAATTTTTGTGCACTTGGTAGATAGGTTATCCATTTAATGCAGGGTATAAAAAAGAGGGCCATGATTGTGGTAAAATTTTTACGGGCAGCAAATTGTGTTAAGTTCTTGCTTTGGTATCCCACTCTACGCTCCTTCCTTGGGATAATGTAATTGTGCTGTGAGTTGGGGCATGCAACGCATTGTAAGGTAATTCAATGCATATTTGATTTTATGATTTTGTTCGCATTATCTCATATTCATTTAGTTTTCGGTTTTAGGTTTTAGTTACGCACTGGACAAGCTTAGGGCAACTACAACTAGATACTCAACAAATATTCTTGGCTTATTTTCATGCAACTTTTGGAAATATCATATTTACTAAAGTTACTTTCATTTTTCAGTTTAATTGTATAAACTTTTACAAAAATTGGCTTACTTTGAAATGAGAACTAAATTTCGTCGAAAACGAATAAGGCCAATAAGCACGAATATTGGCTACATAAGGTATTTGGTTTTTGTTTTTATAAAGGCAGTATATTTTTTTTTGTATAGTGGCTTTTAATGCTAATTATAGAAATTAGAAAATTATTTTGTATTTTTAAAGATGACATTTTTTTAATGTTATTTTATGAAATAATCATTGCCGTTAGAATAATTAAGCTGCATAAAAAAAGTTGAAAGCAAAGGAGTTGAGCTTCTTACTCCATAATGTTAACAATAATATTGGGTATCGATTGAGCCATGTTCATTTGCCCAACCGACTGTCGGTATAAATACTAACCAAAATTTTATCAATAGATGCGCAGATATTTTGCTTCAGATGAAGTTTGATTAATTGAGTGATTATCTACTCAGCTTTCCTCTTTTTAAAGCATTCTTTTAGTGCCATCCACTAAACTGATTGCTTAATCGAAATTTTCCAGTTTGTTTTTAATTTTCACAAATAATATTTGTATGAAATTGGTTTTCGATTACTTACTTGAAATATTCGTAAGAATTGTCAGGGTCAGAAGAAGATCTTAAAGGTTCGAGAGAGAAGTTGCAGTTAGCAGCAGTTCCTAGAACTTAAACTGGCGATAAAGCTCGGTGGCTGGCCCTGGTGAAAGTGCATTTCAACCTTTTATACTTTACATTACATCGAGCCGGACATTTTCCATTGAAGCAAATTTTCTTGTTTTCATACTGACTTGTGCCAAGGAATGAATCCTTTGCTTTCATCAAGCTGGGATTTGATGAATGACCCGAGGCTTATATTATTCATAGAACGATGTCTTTTTTTTGCTAGGCGTTTCTTACGAAATTTTATAAAATAATTATAGTTTTCCAGCAAATGTATAGAAGCTTTGTTGGTTATTAGAAAATAAAGCTTTCCGATTTTTTTATAACCATTTTAAGTTATATTTTTCTTGATGGTTTCTTTCGATGTGTGGGGGATCCAATTTCTCCATAACTATTACTATTTTATTTTTCATACAAATTTATCCCCTTGAACTTCCCCATCTAGGCTACGGTTATTTGTCAATTCAATGGTAATAACAAATTAGTTAAAAAAACTAGTGTTTATGATTGGAGTAATCTTTAATATTGTACCTATATGTACCTGTACTTGTTCATGATGAAGCTATCTATAGCAAATCGTGTGAACGAATTTTTATGGAAGAGCTTTTTATTTATTTATTACTTGAACGATACCCTAGGACCACCGAAAATTATTATACGATCATTGGGCCAATAAGAAAAATAAGAGCGAGCCAATCTTTATGCTAATATTGTCTTATTTGCTCTGCGAAGTGAAAGTCCACCCACTATACTAGTTATTTTTCCAAATGAAATAAATAAAAAGATAAGTTTTTAGCGAAAAAAGATAATCCTGCATAGAAATCCAAACTGCCTCTATAACTATTGGAACCTATTGGAAAAGCGAAACGCTTTTTTGGTCAACCTCTTCGAACATAAGTTCATTTTAGAGTCTTAGATTGTAAACTAAAATCATCCTGTCTCAATAAAATTGTTCCACAATCGTTGCTCATTGTTATTGGCCTAATAGAAAGAAGAAGAAGAAGGTAAAATCTGCTTCTTTCTCTACTTCCAAGATTGAATTAACAATATACCCGCTGATAAATGTTAGACGTTTCCTTGTCTTTCTTGCACTGAGCTCTTCGTGCTAAATGTTGATAATCATTAGGTGATTAAACCTATCCTCGACCATAGTTAAACTCAATTTGTTTTTGATTAGAGCAATCTTGCTGAAGGCTCTTTCTCCGGAAGCAACAGATGGTGGAAAAACAAGTAAAAGTCTCAATGCGATACATACTTGTGGCCAAACATTCTCATACCCACACGCATATATGAGGCTCAGTAGCTCCAAGGCAGAATTGGTATCCCATTTCATTACTTTGCGAATCCTATGCAACAAATCGATTTCGTCTCGAAGATCACTCTCAACAAAATCATTCGGGTATGCGTTTTTCAGTGCACTTGCAGCTGTGAGTGGCTCTTGAAAATCTGCTCCGGCATTTTCATATTCATGTGCAGCGTTTTGAGATCACCTTGTGGCTCAATGATAGATGTGAAGAGCTTCGACAACTCTGATTACCTAGAATGCCGCTCGCCGACCTCATTCAACAAGAGATCCACTGGTGGGAAGAAGTCTTGAACCTTAAAGCGTTTCTCAGGGCTCTCAAATACATTCTTTGTGCCTGATTCTCATCATGAATTCGTTTTTTTTTTCTTTCGAATGCGCTTTTGGCTGTCTCTGAGCTCAGGTGTTATCTTTAAATTTGTTACAACAAGATGAGCCATTGTTAGAATTGCTGTCCAAGGATCTCTCAATCGACGTACGTCAGTCAAAAGTTGTTTAACACTGCAAGCTGCTTGTTCCATCGTTAATTTTGGATTTTGTAGAATTTTGTTTGTGAAGCCGAGGCATTGCAAAAATTTGTACCAAATGGTTGTCAAAAGGATGAAGTCGAAAGACTGAAACCACTTGAGCGTAGTAGCACCGTCTACCTGAATTTCTGGTACAAATCCATTTTGCACCGCAAGGCGATCAATATGCTGGATGGCATTCATCTAAGACCTGACCTGTTTATATTCAGAATTGTCAAGGTCCTGATGGTGTTGCGGATATGATGGCGGCTTTCGGCGCCGGTGGTCGGGAGTTCGATACTCCGCTTCAAACATTCAAATATGCGGAAGAGAGAGAGAGAGAGAATGGCGGGCCAGACCGAAACATCAAATAAATTCTTCCTTTACGATTTAAAACTTAAATTGCCATAAATTCTGACGGAACTCAAAGCGCCTCCGATATATTACTATAAGCTGTTGGCATCGATGTCAAGGTGAAGCTAAACATATCCGTCCCCACACACAGGAAAAAATAGCGTCACC